>JANAVB010006795.1:4151487-4188833 GCA_029216955.1 Iris pallida
TATGTTCGAGCAATGGACCATTCCCTAGGTACTTTATTAGCTCAGAAGAAAAAAGAAGGTCATGAACATGATATTTATTATCTTAGTCATACAATGATTGGAGCTGAGCATCGATACACTCCAGTGGTAAAAGAATGTCTAGCTTTGATATTTGCTGTTCAAAAGACGAGACATTATATCACTGGCCAAACTATTCATATTTTTTCTAGAGTTAACCCTCTCCGGGTCCTGATGAAGAAGCCCAGTACACTCAATTTCTAGTTTGCAACATGGGCCATATTGTTAGCATAATATGATATGGTTTATGTTTCTCAAAGTCTGTTAAAGGTCAAGCCCTTGTTGACTTTCTGGCACCTCATCCAATTCCCGAAACGTCTAAACTCTACGACGAGATTCCAGACGAAACATTGGAGTCCAATATGATTTCAGAAGAAACTCTTACATGGCATCTACTCTTTGATGGTGCATCCAGGATCGGACCAAAAGGTGCTATTGTTGCTGGAGTTGTAATCGTTCTCGTCTCACCAGAAGGATTAGCTATTCAGAGAGCTTATTCTTTAGATGAGTCGTGTTCCAATAATGTGGCTGAATACAATGCCCTGTTCATCGGTCTCCAATTGGCTAAACAGTTAGATATTGATCATCTTGAAGTTTACAGAGACCCCAAACTGATTGTCAATCAAGTTAGAGGCACATATAAAGTTCGACATCAAGATGTGGTCCCATATCATGATACGGCGATCAGGATGGATACTTCATTCAAAGGCTTCTTCATCGAGCATGTACGTCGAGCGTGTAACACGAAAGCTGATGCACTCTCTAATCTTGCAGCAGTATTAGCAATTCCATTAAGAAGGCAACAAATAATTGTTATCGCTAATAGAGAGTTATTTTGTGTCGACAATAACTTAAATATTGAAGTTAACAACTCAAACATGAAATTCAATAATTCAGTTAAAATTTGTGCCAATAGTGAAGACTGGAGGACTCCTTTCATAGACTTCATGGTCCATGATATCCTATCCGAAGATCCTAAGGAGGCTACAACAATTCGTCGACGGTCGCTCATATTTTATTATAATTATGTTATAAAGACACTCTACCGACGAACGTTTGACGGTTTATTCTTACGCTGTCTTGCGGGAGAGGAAGCAAAACAAATACTTCATGAAGCTCATGACAGTGTTTGTGGTGCACATCAACCTGGTCCTAAATTACAGGATCATATTCGCCGTATGGGCTACTATTGGACCTCGACGATATCTGATGCAATCGAGTATGCAAGGAAGTGCCGAGCATGTCAAATCCATGATGACTTCATCCATCAACCATCAAAATTTTTTCACCTGATGGCAGCATCTTGGCCCTTTGAAGCTTGGGATATGGATGTCATTGGTCCTATCAACCCTCCCTCGTCTCGAGGACATCGGTTCATATTAGCCAATTCATCATGTGATCTTCTCAAGGTAGGCTGAAGGTATACCTATAACTGAGGTCAAGATAAGTAGCGTTATTAATTTTATTAAGTATCATGTGATCTACAGATTTGATATTCCTCGACGAATCATTCATGATAATAGGCCCCAATTCATCAGTCAGAAGTTCACTCGATTCTACGATGACAACAGGATCAATAATATTTCTTTTACAGCTTACAATCCTGCAGCTAATGGATTGGCAGAAGCATTTAACAAGACCATCATCAAACTCCTCAAGAAGTTTATTTCTAGTAACAAATAAAACTGGAGTGAAAAGCTTAGAGAATGTATGTGGGCTTACCGTACTACTATATGTACTCCTACAGGCTGTACACCTTTCTTTTTGGTATATGAATGCGAGGCTGTCTTACCATTGGAAATCTAGATCCCTTCCTTAAGGATTGCCATTGCAAATGAACTCACAACCGAAAATAATGATCGTCTGAGACTTCAGGAGCTTGAAGCGCTTGACGAAAAATAGCTCCTAGCTCAATAACATATTGAGTTATACCAAGATCGTCAATCAAAAGTCTTCAACCACAAAGTCAAAGTCCGAACATTTCAGAAAGGAGAACTAGTCCTAACCGTCAGACGTCCTATAACTATGACGTACATGAGCAAAGGCAAATTCAAAGCAAAGTGGGTAGGATCCTACGTCGTAAGCAAAGTTTTCTCCAACGGAGCTTATCAACTGACTGGTATGGATGGTCAAGTCGCCATGATGCCCATTAATGACAAATTTCTTAAGAAATATCATGTTTGAAGACAAAGAAGAAATATCAACATAGAGACTCAGAATGTAAATAAAATTCCTTTTTATTTGCATAAATTCAGACAGAAGGAAATACATAAAATTAACGAGGACCAGAGCCCTCTTGATTGAAAATATATTTCGCAAGAAGCTCGAAGACATTATTGTCCAATGACACCAGCAGTTCACAGGCAGCCTTCCTCAGAGCTTCTTCCTCGACAGTACTCCCAGGATCCACAAGTTTGGCAAGAATATCCTGCTTCTCTCCAGGAATAGCCAAGCTTTCTCCGACTTCTGGCTGAGTAGGCGGCGGAGGCTCGTCGGAAGGAGTGTCGAGGGCAACCTCGATTTTTGGGATAAATCCCGCCTCCTTAGGCATATCTTCTGAAGACATTTGCAAGGGGTGAATAAAGCTCTCAGAAAAGATTCCACACTATTTATAGACAGGAAAACCAAACATTCTGTCTCGAAAACCAAAGCAACCTTTCCTCGAAAATGCATGTTCTTTCATTCATCTCTTTTGAATAGTTCTCCGTTTATTGTCTATCTCGGGAACTGAAGTGACCTTTCCTCGAAAATGCATGCTTATTCATCAGTCTTTTCATCTATATTCATTTCGTGAATAGGCCTACATTTATTATCATTTAATTACTTTTTCATAAATAAAGCCACAAGATAATAAATACTCAAAATCCCCAGTGGAGCCTATCTGAATCATCAAAACTGTCTTTTTGAAACCCAGCTGTTTTAAAAGATATCTTTTCTTTATGATAAATCTGTATTATCACAGATATCATCTTTTTAGACATGATATACTGTCTTTAAGTCCCAGCGGACTTGAAGATCATCAATAAAAAAATGAGTTCACGTCCACGTTTCGTCTGGATTCTATTTTCTATATTATCACATCAAATAAAATCATAAAGAAGAGAAAATCATTCTTTATTCCTTATTTTAAAAAAACATAGATACATCTTAATGGAAATCTATTACATCTCAGATTTCCACTCTAAATCTAACAAATGAAAGTCTATTACATCTTTGGATCTTCTTGTTGATGCCAGTTCCTTGTCGACTCGACCTGAAGCAGTGAGCAAGGCAACAGAATCAACTCTGGTCTTCTCTCTCAGAAAGACGAGAGGAGAACCACGGAGTGCAGCAGCTCGAAGAAAAGTTGTTTTTAATACAACTGGTGGAGAAGAGACGACCCGTCATGAGAAGTAGGAATGAGATCACCCTCGTGATATGATTCCTAATTCTGTGTCTCCACCATCCAACTCTCATGTATAAAGGCCCTTCCTACCATCTCGAGGAAGCCCTTTTAAGCATGAAGAGTTCTAAGTTGTCTAATGTGTGTGTCAAAGTGGTTCAACTTCATAGCATCCAAGATCATCGATGCCGGTTCTGGGAATTTTAGTCAGTTGGTCCCATGCAAACATCAAAAAAAGAAGAGAATACAGTAAATGTTTTTTCTTATTGCAACTATTCAAGTGCAATTGAAGCTGAAACGTTATGCGCGTCTATAGGCGTATATTTTAGGGAAAAACACCACATGGTATTCGAAAGTTAATGATTGTCAGAACCGAGAAAGTGTGGGATATATCAAGAGAGTTACACAACAAAGCTCACATATGCCTAAAATTAAGATGTGTCAACACAGTTACGCGACAAAAGTTCAAATGTACGAGGATAGTCAAATTGTTTTTAATTTCCTAATAAAAAAAAAAGAGACAGACACTACAAGGCACTATGGCCATTATGTAAAAATGACGATCTCATGAGACGTCATTTTTTCTTTCCGCGATCAGCCTGGCGCAAAGCAGCGCTCAACTCCTCTACTTTGTGGATCCCCGAGCGATACATCAGACGGAGGAATCCTTCCCTCTGTTCTAGTGCACCACGATCTTCGGAAGAGGATGACCCACCTTGGGAACGAGCGAAGGCTGCTAGGGTCAGGCCAATGCAGATCAGGAAGTTCTTCGCCCTCAGGGACGGGTCGACTTCCAGCAGATATGCCGTAGGCGCAAAATTCGACTTCTCTTAAGAAGCCTCGCCATCGACAGTGAGGTTCGTCTTCTTCATGCTCTCCTTGGGTGCCATGAGTGTAGTGAATGAAGATGAAGGATGGCAACCTCATACTTATATATACAGTAAAGGTCCACTCCCGCTGACCCTTCGCCTTTCCAATAAATGGGCGCATATCACTTAATGAGGGAGAAAGGAAAAATGACGTTTTGAAAAAGAGCGCCCCATAAATAGGTTCATCGTTAGGAATGACCTGAGTAGTTAGTTCACATTTTAGTCGGGTTGCACGACCCATCAGGTTGCACGACCATACACAGCAATCAGGTTGTGCCATATCTTGTCGCACAATATATCGAAGTTGCGCCCAAAAGACAGCACAACTTTTCAAAATACTGCACAACACGGGTCGACAGCAACCAAACCCTAATAAAGGAGGCACAAGTTATGGAGTATGTCCAACTCTAAAAAGAGCAGGCACACATTGTCAGAATCAAGCCAAACCCTAAATAGGGTGGCCGATGATCAGTAGGGTGGTCGACAATCGGGTCCATAGTTGAATGCTTACCCTCCACGGCCGGGTTGGCCGTCTCTGGACATGACGAAGGCGGAACTCGCGAGGATGACTCGACCACAGTCTTACCCTTCTTAGCAGCAGAGCGCTTGGGTACCATTGTTGTCGATCGAAGTTCTCAAAGATCAGGAAAAACGAAAAGAAGATAGGGTTTCTCTCGAGTTATCTTAAATGATGGTGAAGAATAAAAAATCTAAAGAGTACGGTTATTTATAGCTTTGTAAATAAGGCTGAACCGTACAACTTGTGCTGAATAAACAGGACCGAGTTGACTGGCACAATCCAAACAAAACTAGCATAATTCAAAGTATTTCAAAACTTTGAAGTATTTTTAAGTTATGAAAACTTTGAAAGGGGTCTCGTAGAGGCTAAAAATCAAGCTGCGCCACCCATTAAAGTGTTTGATCAGCAGATGGCGCCAAATCATTATATTGTGCCAAACCATCAAGTTATGCAGCATCAGGTTGTGCCAACATCAGGTTACGCAGGAGACAGGTTGCGCGAGCGCCACGTGGTGCACTTCCTCGAGAAGCTGTAACGACATTATCATTTTCTGACAACTGACTGCATAGAGATTAAGAAAAATCCATTCGAATCCCGCACAATACGGCGCTCGAGAAGATTTTGTCAGAATGTAATTAATGCTGACAGCTGGTTCTCGCAAGTCATTGTGTGGCACAATAATTAATCAGTACAGCACAGGAGACCTAGTCAAAGGCACTAATAGTTGAGTTGTGCCCATGCGTAGACTGGCTAGTTGGCGCCACTTGATTAAACTTTTATTTTTAAAGTAGGCTGACATGGCGCGCAAGCCACCAACTTTGCAGAACGTGCTTACTACACTACCCATGGCCACGCGCATGTCAATCAAATGATGCCATACATCCACAGCAGTTGGTGCAACCACTCGCGCAAGTCGTTATATTGCGCCCACGTGCAACCTGATAAAGCTCGTGCAGGATAATCAAACAGTATTCAGAACAGGGTGACGTGGTGCGCAAGCCACCAACTTTACAGAGCGTGCTCACTATACTGCCCACGACTACACGTATCTCAATCAAACGATGCCATACGTCCACAGCAGTTGGTGCAACCACTCGTGCAAGTCGCTACATTGTGCCCACGAACAACCTGATGAAGATCGCGTAGGGTAATCAAACAGTATTCAGAACAGAGTGACATGACGCACTAGGCTCTAACTTCGCAGAACGTACCCACTACACTACCTACGACCATGCGTATCTCAATCAAATGATTCCATGCGTCTACAACAGTTAGTACAACCGTTCACGCAAGTGAACAAGAGGCACGCAAAAATAGTCCTGAATGATCCACTAATTAAAGAATTTAGGAGTACCTGAGCATGGACTTAAGTTGATGCTCAACAACACCACCTCAGAACTGGACACGACTCCTGTGTCAAATCTATCCCAGAACCAAAATCCATAAACCAGGGATAATTCATCACAAGGACACAAAACTTTCAAGAACAATAGAATTTGAACCGAGTTCTCACCCTTGAATTCCAAATTAGATCTGATGATCGAACGATCCCTAATTCCCTCTAGATCAATTAATTCAACTTTCCAATCCCGATCTACATCTTAACGTAGGAAATTTAGAACAAAATCAAAAGAAAGAAAACACTAATTGGATTTATTTGATTCAACAAAAAGGTGAAGGAAAGGATCTTCCAAGTCGGCGATCTGGTCCTAGCAGTGAGAAGACCGATGGTCATGACGCACAAAACAAAAAGGAAATTCCAGCCCAAATAGGAAGGTCCTTTCGTCATAGAGTCGGTGTATTCTAACGGTGCGTACCGGCTGACCAAGTCTGACGGTGACTTGCTCATGATGCCTATCAATGGCAAGTTCCTGAAGAAATACTATATGTAACCTCTTTTTGTTCACATATATTCAGTCATGTAAATGTACAGTACGATGTTTATATGATTCAAAAAAAACTATCTAACTATTATCCGTATTTCAAGAGTCTTGAATACGCCCTGGATAATAGGTCCTTTAAATATTTCCTCAGTGGAATCATTTCCTTTTTTTGACTCCGTCTAAACTCGGTTTGACGAAAACAAATTATGTCAGCAGTTAGTACAACCGTTCACGCAAGTGAACAAGAGGCGCACAACCCGAAGCGCGCTCAACCCAGAATAACTGCTAAACAACTATTTTAAGAACTCTATAAATAGAGTTTCAAATCAATCCCAAAGCATTAAGGGTGATCATAATCTTCTGCTAAAGGGTGATGACATTGGCTAGAAATCTTAAGGATAAGTCATATAAGCACTTAGACACATTCTGGCAAGGATTCCATAGCCATGGTTTTATGTATAACAGCAGGGTACATCTACACCTTCAGGTACATTGGTATATGGGTGGGGTATATCACATATTAGTTATACATCGATTGGGACATGCCTATAGGAATTCCATAACTGATTGCAGACCTAGGATATGGTGCATGGTATCAGTTCCATGGGTTATCTTGGTGTCAGTTTCCTAAGGTTACATAACCAGGAGGCACATAACATAGTATACCTGTAGGGTTAATCTGACAGAGAGGGTACAGATGTGAGAGAGGATGGGGAGTTATTGCTATATGGTATAGGTACCACTGTATGGCAAAGGGTAGCTTTGCATCTATATGGCAGGATAGTAGTTCTGTTGTAGATTCCAAAGTTGGCAAATTCTTTACTGGTACCTACAAATACCAGTGATAACCACCCAAGCCTGCTGGTTTTATCGAAAGTCCAGGTTGGGGATATCAAGGAGTGGCAGTAGAGACTTGCTATATCAGGTTGCAACAGGTGACAATAGAGATAACATATCCATCTTGTGATATTCATGTATTCCAACTATTCCTGGGTAGGTATCAGTGGTTCACCTAAGAAAGTATACCCACAGGGATTTCCTGGTATAATTGGATACCTGTAGGTAACATTTGTTCTAAAACCATCATTATAAGAGGGTTAACCTACTAGAAAATTCATCCTAGAACTCTATCTATACTCTATCGTAGTCATAGGGTGACCTGTGAATGATGGGAGAAGACTCTACAAGTATTAGAGTAATAGGAGTATAACCTATGTTTAATGAAGGTCAGCTTCCTGGAATATCAGTTAGCAAGGACAAACTAGCAGTCATACACAATATGCCCTTAGCAGGCCCCATAGGCAAGTCCATGATTCCATCAAGAGTACTTCAACTCAGTGAAGCCTTCACCCACACCATACTATCCTTATTTCCTGGTTCCTGTCCTTTCTCAGGTAGCAGGACTCTTCATTGAGATTGATTAGTGACAAACCCAGTATAGTTGTTTCTGGATTTCTTAAGTTTATGTTATTGTTTTTTTTTGACTAATCTCATATGGAAACTATAGCTGTCATTACTATTAGAATAGTATAACTTTGATGTATCATCTGACCTGTGAAACAAGGGGTTAGAAAAGCTATGTACAGCCTGTATGAATACCATTGTACTGCCTCACCAAGAATACATGTATACTCCATATTTTATAGATAGAAATATATATGTAGTCTTGTCTACACTATCTTAACTAGTCCACAGTATCACTTTGCTGTTCAGCCCCTGTAGGTTGGGTTTAACTCAGTCATGTTCCAGGTTAAAGAGTATATTGGGAGCAGGGGTCCTGGGAGATCCTTGTATTACTGCACTCAAGAACATCACATCTGAATTACTAGTAGGGTATAGACACACAAGAGGGAGTATCCAAATGTCGGCATTTGGGTTTAGTGGTAAGATTCTCACTTAGAGTTGTTCTAATGTTCAGTTATATGCAGACCACATGTTGTGATTAGGAGGAATGGGATGTGTGTATGTGTATGGCTATAAGGAACTCTCATGCACAAATACATCGACAATTTGGGAACACCAAGTAGTATACCCACCTAACACTTAGATGCATATAAACCTAGAAGCCTAACATTGAATAGATAGACTTGTTTTACTCTTAAAATGTATATTGATCCTATCAAATCCATAAACAGGTACTTGGATCTTGATACGGATTCTGATCCGTGCTAGCACTCAGGACCTAAGGCAAGTATACCTTGCCTTTCTACACCGCTTTATTTACATGCACTATCTTTTTATTATTATCCAGTTTCTCTCATATTATTGACATATATCTTTCTTATCCTGCTTGTATATTTTTATCATTTCTATATAGACCGTGTTCACAGTTAGCTTTGTATCTTATCGGTCGTGTTCACTTGTGCCTTGATTGAGTCGTGCCATGGTCGAGAAGTCATGAACTGAACTGCTATTCCTCCTTGTGTTGAAATCTTGAAGCTAACCTGCGAGTCCACAATAGGGACCAGGGTTAGTAGTTATCTGTGTCTTAAAGTTAACCTGCGAGTCCATAGTAGGGACGAGGGTTAGTAGTTATTGGCCCACACCTGCGAGCCCACACTAGGGGTGAGGGTGATGCTAACTTGCGAGTCCACACTAGAGACGAGGGTTAGTAGTACATGGTTCACACCTGCGAGTCCACACTAGGGACGAGAGTGATGCTAACCTGCGAGTTCATACTAGGGACGAGGGTTAATAGTATATGGTTCACAGCTGTGAGTCCACACTAGGGACGAGGGTAATGCTAGCCTGCGAGTCCACACTAGGGACGAGGGCTAGTAGTTGTTCAAACCTGCGAGTCCACACTAGGGATGAGGGTTTGAGTATTTCAATTTGGTTATCCGTGACATATTGACATGAGTTCTCTCGTCCTCGTTCAGCAGTTCATCTATGTGTAGACAGTATATAGATTTGTGTTTATTTTATTGCTCAGTTTTACTTGTTTATTTTGTATTTTTCTCCATGCATAATAAACTGTTAGAAAGGCTCGTTTTTATGTATCTTGCTAGTCCTCTGAGGACCTGATGATCTCTTCAGGTTTAGACGAGTTTGAGTCAGGAGCAGTTGAACAGGTTGAGTCAGCACCAGTCCAAGGAGCTTTGCAGTTGATGTTGTCTTGAGTAGCAGTTTTATTCAGTTAGTGTATTTCATGTACTTTTCTTTTTCCGTCTATTGGTAGTGGATTTGTGTCCACCGGATGTGACATTGATTCTTGATATTCAGTTTATACATTATTGTCCAGTTTCATTTCTTATTCATGGATCTTGTTTATGATTTGATTATTCTGTGGATGAGATATAGATTACCATCGCCGTGACTTGTGTATAGACAGCGTACTACCGCCGACACTGCGACGTAGGTTGGGCTTGGACATGCTTCGTATCCGAAATGCGGGTGCGGGTCATGACATCGTCCAAGGGATAAATTGATCATCTTCTGATCAGATACTATAGTTGTACTTCCCCAGAAATCAATTGTACTATTGTACTCTTTTCTAAGTTTGTAACAAAATAATTTTTGTTCTTGCAAACATGTATCAGCAATGGAAAGCCTAGGCGTGTCAATGCGGATACGAGTTATTTCAGTCACACCCACGTACCCCAACAGTGTTGCAACAAAGTGAAGGATCACCCATAGATCACCGCCAGCCGAATGCCGACGGGCGTTGCTGCGACAACAGGAGCGTCCTCCTCGTCGACCACCACGGGCTCCTTTTCTTTGTCCCTTCATCGGCCAGTACCGCCAGGAGAAGTCTTGGGAGCCGTCTCTCTAAAGAAGCTAGGGTTTTCGAAAGACTCTAGAGGAAGAAGGAGAAGAAGTAGAAGACTCTCTCTCTCTCCCCCTCACATACGCCTATTTATAGGCATGAGCCACACGCGTGAAGCGATGAGGCATGGCATCAGCAGCGGCTGCGTCAGGTCTCGTAAAATTGACGGCTGCATACCTTCCAAAAGATTATCATTAATCTTTCAAAAATTTGAGGCATTATCTTCTTGCATTAAAATAGAGAAGAGCATGCACCCCCACAGCAATGCGCGAAGAGGTCATGCGCCCAGCAGAGCTATGCGCCCAGACGAGGATATACGCCCAGAATAACTACTACCCATGCTTCTTGTTCAAAGTATTCCAAAACTTGGCAGAAAGTTTTAAAAACTTTGAAGGGGGTCTTGTAGAAGCATAGAATTTCAGGCACATCTCAGGCCCGAATTCCTATGCGCCCTAACTCTCATGTGCCCCCAAAATCAACATGCGCCAAAAAATTCAACAGAATACTTGGCACAGCAGAAAACAACAAAGAAGTAGAGACATTAAACTTAGGCTTTTATTTTATATGAAAGTCTATTACATGTCCAAAACTCTTTTACAAAGATAATTCTATTAGAAAGAAAAAAGTCTAAAAGATACAGCCAGGCGCATCACTCTGATGTAACATCCAGGCGCATCATTCCATCATCTCAGTGTAGGAGCATCCCCGTGTATAGTCAGAGCGAATCACTTCTTCGTCAGCATGCGGGCACTCTAGCAGGAGGAGTAGCTCTTCTAGCCTAACCAAATCAGGGCACGACAGCCCCGACCTGCGGCTCTTCCAGTATAACAAAAATTAGGACACAATCGCCTCGATCTTTGGATGCAACAGGCACCTTCGGCCTATATTGGGACACAATAATCCTGATATTTGGATGCAACTGGCACATTTACAGGCTTGTACGAAAACAGGGCCGATGGTAAAAATACCAACCTGGCACATCTTTATTTTTGGAAGGAGTTCATCGTCAACTCGCCAAGGCAGAGGACTGATCGATTTCGTCTCCATGAAGGAAAGCTAAGTGAAATGAGAAACAAAACTCTTCACAAATCTATTAATAGGCTGGGTTAACCTTCGCCCATGCGCCAAGTGGCAGTCTCCTCATATTCTGTACAATGAATCGGCATTAATGTCGATGAATATGCCTCTTCAAATTCAGCCAAGTCAAACAGCCATCAAACACCTCGAAGAAATTAACAGACGGGCCAAAGAAGATGCGCCATATGGCAGATGCGCCGTCAGTACTATACGTACCATATACCAAATGGACCTAATGGGACATAGACTCATGCGTCTAGTGGTGCACAGATCAATATGCCCATACAAAGGTCATCACCCAGCAAGTATTTAAGGCTATGTGACAGATTTAACTGTACGACTGAGCTGTTGGCAGCTTTTGCAGAAAATAAAGAGCCGTCGATGTCAGCATCATCATTACTTGCTTTTGTCGGCTACAGCTTTACCACGTGGCCGACTGATCATCTGCATGCACCTCCATAGCTATGCACCCAGAAATCTGCATACGCCTCAAAAGCCATGTGCCCCCGACTTACTCCTGATCCCAAAAGACAGAAGCCAAGTCTTTGCATGTGCCTCCACAGCCATGCGCCCAAAGCTCTGCATGCGCCTCAGAAGCCATACGCCCAGACTTGTCAGTGACCACTAAAAGTCATAGATCGAGTCGCTCCATGCACCAGATCCTAGGTGCATCCTGACAGATAATTCCCTCCATAAAATCCGAGATCTTTGAGCCACGGATATGCACCACGAGTCTTTTGACTCAGTTATGCTTAAGAATGGGTGCTAACCACCCAAGATCTCAGTAACAGACGAATATTCGCAACTGTCATGTGTCAGCTCCACCACAGCCCAACAGAGCAGTTTAGCAGATTCAGCTCCGACTCAGGGTGCATCGTCCATGCGCCCCACAACATCAGCCATGTGGCAATCCCACATACAGGAGAATCCTACATATGCGTGCATGAGCATACCAGTCCTCTGCCTATAAATAGTGGGATCATTCCTTCTTCCATAAAAATGAAGATCATACCTAAAGACAGAAACGAGAAGAAAGACACTTAACGTCTTCTTCTCCACAAAACTCTCCGGCATCTAAAGCAACCCAGACCTTCAGGGAGTCCAAGATCGTCGTCAGATCGTCAAAGGAGTCAATACATTACCACTCACTCCACCGATACAGTTATCAGATAAAAATAAAAGTATACTCCTAGGACTACATCTAAGTCCTATATTATATATTGTTCTGTTTGTAATTGAAATACCAAGGTTTATCAATCAAAAAGACCTTGTCGTATTTTTGATGGAGAACAATGATATCATGTTTGTAATTGATCCTAAGAGTTGCTTGAACAAAAAAAATGATTAGGCTCATGAAACATGCTACGCACTTCACAAGAAATAAATAGTCCCTTTGTATGCTTAAACTGAATGAAAATGGACTGTAGCTTTTCGAAAGTGTTTTCAAACAGATATAATCTGACTCTATACTGCATGAAATAAACGATGTAGCCTTTATTCACATCCCAATACGATGATGTACTGAGCTACCACTAGTTTGCACATAGGTGCAAGATGCATCGAGATGGATAGTCCGAAGCGATAAACCGAGCCTCATCCTCAGGAGCCAAAAATCAGAAGAGATGTAAAGAGTTGTTCATCTATTTCAAAGAGTTGGTTTTGTATATAAGGGATATAATGTATGGAACAAGATCATTGTAATCTAAAAATTCCTGAGAGATTGTAAGCCAATTACGGCATGCATTAGAGTGAAAATGAGAGCTTTGTAATCTGTTCCAAGATATCAATAAAAAGAATTTTTTTCATGTTAACATTGTGTTCAATTATACTCTGCAATGTGTCTACCTGTCACGACCCGCACCCGAGAGTAAGGGCACGAGAAGTGGGTACGTCCAGCCTACGCCGCAGTGTCGGTGGTAGAACGCTATCCTAGGTCACAATATCTAACAATATAATGCTAAGCAGTTTATACTCCCCGAATGGGGGTGACATAGCAGAAAATAAACTCAATCACAACTAAGGAAGAAGAAGCACGATGTGATATAGAACTCAAATGAAATACAGATGATCAGAAGAGTCTAAGATAACATCTCAGCAAACATCCAGAATACAAGGTCTCAACTACAGAGTATGAAAGAATATACACAATCCTGATCTCAAGACAAAAATAGTAAACCTAGACTAAACTAGTCCCAAGACAACATAAGTAAGATAAAGCCTAACTAACTAGTCTAGGCAGAAGGGGTAATGTCATCAGCTAGAGCTGGGTCCTCCTGAGAGTCCAGCTCACACGTGTCGTCTAGGACTGTCCCATAGAAGGTGTCAATACTAGCCTCATCCTCGTCCTCTGTAAACATTCGACGGTGCCTAATCAGGACAGAGCGAGCACAATACATCTCAACAGTTCATAGTAGGTTATAAAATATAATCATGCAGTAAAGTAAGATATAGAAAACTAAAAGAGTACAGAATATAAACAGAGAGAGAACTGTAATAGAAATATCTACTATAAGTAGAGAACTAACAGTGGCTAGTGAGTCAGAGTACAATATAAATATGTGAATGGCATATGAGATTCTGATGCTACACTACAGAAAGATTCTGATGCTACACTACTTGGATATTATTCACATGTCTACTTTTACTCCCCTGTACAACCAATCAATACACAAGGATCCAGCCAGGTTATGTTATGATTCCATGCAATGGCCCACAAGGGGTGATACATGGTAGGCCCATAAATGGGTAATTCTGGGAATGTCCATAAATGGGAGATTCAAGGAGACTATGTGATCATGAGAGTACATGTCACAAGTGATCAATGAACCATGAAGCATAGTGATACACCATGTAAGTGAAACGCACAGAACATGTAGTATCCGATGCTCCCTAAGGGGATAACATCTTAAGAAGGGATCCATTTAGTACTAATCCGTGTGACCAACGTGACAGTATCAAGTAAAGTAATTTAAAGCAGAAAAATAATTCTAAACATGATATAAAATGACCAGAGAATGTACCCGTCTGGTATCTGAGTGTCCGGATGAAATGTACTATCCGAGGAGAGGTGTCTGGCTCCTAATCAGAACTGCACAAGTCACAACAAGTCTAAAATGATAACAAGATGCAATTCAATGCATTCTAAATGAATCTAGGTCAATCTAGGCCAAAGTCAACTCTTGGTCAACTCTGGTCAACCCTAGAAGTCAAATTTGGTCAACTATGGTCAAACTAGGTCTAACAAGTCTAAATTAGGTCAAACAAGTTATTCTAGGTCTAAACAAGTCTAGGTTATGTTAAACTAGGTTTAACAATCATTCTAAGTCCTAACAAGTCTATATTGGTCAATACACTACTATACTAGACTATACTAACATCACACATTGCATCCAGGCCTAGACATGGAAATCACATAATACATATATATATATATATATATATATATATATATATATATATATATATATATATATTTGGCCAAAGTCAACTCTTGGTCAACTCTGGTCAACCCTAGAAGTCAAACTAGGTCAACTATGGTCAAACTAGGTCTAACAAGTCTAAATTAGGTCAAACAAGTTATTCTAGGTCTAAACAAGTCTAGGTTATGTTAAACTAGGTTTAACAATCATTCTAAGTCCTAACAAGTCTATATTGGTCAATACACTTCTATACTAGACTATACTAACATCACACATTGCATCCAGGCCAAAACATGGAAATCACATAATACATATATATATATATATATTTATATATATATATATATATATATATATATATATATATATATATATAAAAATATATATATATATATATATATTTTTTTTTTTTTATATATATATATTGGCTACCTATATGTATACCACACATATATATATATAATATATATATAATAGTACACACACATATTATAATATATAGGATACCTACATATATACATAATATAATTTATGCATTAGATATATATACATATATATGGATTATATATACATAGAGAGGGAAAACTATGAGATGTGTGTGTGTCTAAAGGGGAAACCATGTGTGTGTGTGCTCACAGAGTTGTGTGTAGGAATACAAGAACCTGTGACAGTGTTCAGTCACATGAGATTGTGTGAGGGTGTGTGTGTGTTACCAGTGAGTGTAGTGTTCCAGGAAGTAGAGTGTGTGTGTTAGAGATATACCTGTGTGTTAGAAGTGTCAAAAGAAATCCCAAGACAGAAAAAACATAGTGTCCAGCTATCATTCATGTGTGTGTGCAGGAATCAAATGGCTGTTAGAGTTGAAATCTCGGGATTTGAATACGGAGAAGTAAAATAGTATGAATAGTAACATTCTTAGAAAACTAATTCATATTTCAGTTTTTAGTCCTATATATCAATCCAAATCAATAACCCCAATGAAATATGAGACTTCTCATTAAAACAGTTCAGTTTTTAGTTCGAAACTTCAATTCCCCAATTCGAAATCGATACACAACCAAACCACCCCAAAATCAATATACATTTAGTAAACATGTAGGTACACTATAATAGGGTTTTAAACCATGGTAATAACAGTACTAAATAGGTTAATTAAACTGCCAAAGTTCGAATTTCCAAAGTGGAAAATACTGAAATAATCATGGTATCAGAATTCATAGGTTAATTGGAAAATGATAAATAAAACAAACTAATATGTGAAATTAGTGGTTGGTAATGCAAATATAACTCGTGTTCGTGCCTCTGAGTCCAATACGTGTCCACCACAATGACACAAACGTGTCAAATTCAATTAAACCCAAAAGCAACACAAACTGGATACTGCACAGTGTACTGTCTCGTGCACGAGTGCACGCGTGTCGTGCTCGTGTCACAGGCCAAACCAAGCCTCGTGCTCATAACCTAAGGTTTGCCTAGGTTCCAGCTACCTACGTGTCACCCTGATTTGGGTCACGTGTCCCTGAGTCGTGTCCAATATGCGCGTATCAGAACCCGATAAAGACTGAACCGAACTCAGTAAAAATCAGTACGGTGGCTCGTGTTCCCTCGACACAACACGAGAGGTCGTGCCACTTGGGGAGTGTCATGTCAGACACTGCCCCAACATGTCCTCGAAGTATCACGTGTCCCCGTGTCCTACCCAGTGAGCATTTGGCCCCGAGTAGCAGGACAGGAAAAACCCTTCGTGTGCGACCGTATCTAGTGAGTAAAATACGATACAAAACAACTAGAAATCAACTCAGTCAAGTGGAATCCTGCAAACAAGATCTAGATCTAAATTTCTATTCAAAAACTAAATCGAAATGCCCGTTAGGACATTTCATCAAACACTTAGGTAGTCTAATGGATACGTGTCCGATACGGACACGAAATGGGTCTATCTTGACACGAAACCAAATCCTATAGTTAGGGGACACCTAGGGCTAGGTCTTCATGCAAAGAAATCCAGAATTCAATAGAGTTTAGGGTAATTTACCTAGTGGTGTCAAAACCTAAAGAAAGCTCTCAATTATGGGGGTTCTTCTTGCTAGCCAATCCTTCCAAATTGTCCACAAACTGAGATTTCCCAACACAAACAGCAAGTATAGGTGAATTAGAATCTAATGCAATTGGTTTGGATTGAAAAGGAATTAAAATGGATTTTCTATGAATTAATGAAGTTTGAAAAATACCTCTTCTTTAAACTTGTGATCTTTCCTAAAAGAGGCTAGCCCTAAATGGAGGAGAGTATAAATAGGAGGGTTCCCAATGTGGCCGGCCATAGTGGATTAGGGTTAGGGTTAGGGTTAGTGATGGGCTATGGGCTTAAGTTGAAAATCAATGGTTTCAAAACCATAAGTCATGGCATATGACTAAAAGCCTTCTCTATTCTAACTTGAGTCTAAAAGACTAAAACATGGGTTAACTCTAGTTAGAATAGGGTTACTTAACCTAACCAAGGTAGTCACAACTAGGGTTAGCTTCTAGACTAGTCTACCAAAGTCAATGCTAGTCAAAGTCAACCTAGTCAACCATCATCCAAAATAATTCCTAAAAAATTCCATAAATTCAAATAAATAATATAAAAATCAAATAAACCCAAAAATGATAAAAATACCCTCAAACTTAAAATGTGGTAATGATAAATCTACCCTCCTTAAAAGAATTTTGTCCTCAAAATTGAAAGGCGAAATGCAACTGATGAGAAGGATAGAAAGTATACCTCACGGTCCAAAAAGATGTGGGTATCGCTCGTGCATCTCATCCTCCAGCTCCCAGGTAGACTCTTCTGGAGAATGATGCCTCCGTGCGACGCAAACCAAAGGTATCACCTGGTTCCTCAGTACCTTCTTCCGTTGATCCAGAATCTCTACTGGCTGCTCTGGATAACTAAGAGAAGGCCCAACCTCAATCTCCGAATGATTGAGCACATGGCTAGGATCAACCACGTACCGTCTCAACTGTGATACATGGAATACGTTGTGGACCCCCACTAGTGCAGGTGGCAAGTCTAGCCTGTATGCTACATCACCGACTCTCCCGCTGATAACGAAAGGGCCGATGAAGCGCGGGCTAAGCTTCCCACCTCCACCAAAACGTATCGTACCACGAGTCGAAGATATCCTCAAGAAAACTTGGTCTCCAACCTAATCACAAGCAAGGTCTCAATTTAATTATGATAAACAAATATGATCAATAAACACAAACAAACAACCTAAATCTAATCCTACTCTAATCTGTACCTCAAACTCCAACGTCCTCTGGTGGCTATCGGCCCAGTACCGATGTCTGTCCTGCGCCACGCAAAGTCTGTCCATGATGAGCTTCACCTTCTCGACTGCGTCAACAACCATCTCTGGTTCCAGTAAAGCTCGCTCACCAACATCATCCCAAGATAAGGGTGTACGACACCTACGCCCGTACAGAGCCTCAAAAGGTGACATCTCAATGCTGGCCTAAAAACTGTTATTGTAAGCAAACTCCACCAAATGTAAATAATTCTCCCAGGAACCTCCAAAGTCCAAGACGCACGTCCGCAGCATATCCTCAAGCGTCTGAATAGTCCTCTCTGACTGTCCGTCCGTCTGGGGGTGGTATACAGTACTAAACTTGAGCTGAGTGCCCAAACTAGTCTGTAGACTCCTCCGAAAATGAGAAGTAAAGTGACTATCCCGATTCGAGATGATGCTGACCGAAACCCCATGAATTCTGACTATCTGCCGCATATACATCTTCGCAAGCCTCTCTTTAGACGTACCCACCTTGAATGGCAAGAAGTGGGCCGATTTGGTCAACCTGTCAACGAGACCCAAATTGCGTCTTTCCCTCCTGGTGTACGTGACAATCCAGATACAAAATCTATCGTGATATGCTCCCACTTCCACTCGGGAATGGACAATGGCTGCAACAATCCACCGGGCCTCTGTCTCTCTGCCTTGACCTGCTGATAGACCAAGCAACTAGCTACGAAGCGAGCTACCTCCCGCTTCATTCCGTACCACCAAACATGCTCCCTCAGATCTCGGTATATCTTGTTGGTACCAGGGTGTATAGAGTACTGAGATCTGTGGGCCTCCTGCATAACCTGCTCCCTGAGATCTCCGCTGGGCACACATAACCTTGAATCGTGCCGCAAGGCACCATCCTTTGCAAGAGAAAACTCGCCATCCACCAATCCTGCTCGAACCTGCTCTCGGAGACACCGCAGAGCAACGTCCTCAAACTGTGTCGCCTTGATCCTCTCCATCAAGTCCGACTGAATCTGCAGGCCCCATAACTGCATCTGTACTCCGGGCACGATCACCTCAATCCCAAGGCTCTCCAAGTCTGCAAGCAAGTGCCGATCCATAGTCAAACACATGGCCATCGGATACCTACTCAAGGCATCGGCAACCACGTTGGCCTTCCCTGGATGATACTGAAGTAGGATGTCAAAGTCTTTCATCAACTCTAGCCATCTGTGCTGTCTCATGTTCAGCTCCTTCTGAGTGAACACATACTTTAAGCTCTTGTGATCTGTAAAAATCTCCACCCTCTCTCCATACAGATAGTGCTTCCACATCTTCAGAGCAAATATCACTGCTACAAGCTCCAGGTCATGGGTAGGGTAGTTCTTCTCATAGGGACGTAATAGCCTGGAAGCATAGGCAATCACCTTCCCATGCTGCTGTAAGATGCAACCCAGCCCTTTTCCAGAAGCGTCACTATAAATAGTGAATTCCCCTGATCCTGAAGGCAATGTCAGAATCGGAGCTGTCGTAAGCCGCTTCTTCAACTCATCAAAAGCTGCCTGACACTCCTCTGACCAAACATACTCAGCATCCTTTCGGGTCAACCGAGTCAACGGCTCTGCAAGCCGGGAAAAATCTTGCACAAATCTCCTATAATATCCTGTCAGCCCCAAGAAACTGCGAATCTCTACAACTGAAGTTGGCGCTGCCCATGCCTCAACTGCTACGATCTTCTTGGGGTCAACTGAGATCCCATCTCTAGTCACCACATGCCCCAAAAAGTCAACCCGGTCCAAAAAAACTCATACTTGGAGAGCTTTCCATAAAGCTGCTCCTTCGTGAGAGTCTCCAGCACTATCCTCAAATGCTCATCGTGCTCCTCCTCAGTCTTGAAATATACCAAGATGTCGTCAATGAACACCACCACAAACTGATCCAGGTACTGGTGGAACACCATGTTCATTAGGTTCATAAACACTGCTGGTGCATTGGTTAGCCCAAACGGCATAACCAAAAACTCAAACTGCTCGTACCGCATCCTGAAAGCGGTCTTAGGAATATCCTTCCCCTTCACCTTCACCTGGGGATATCTTGACCTCAGATCAATCTTAGAAAATACCCGAGCTCCGCTCAACTGGTCAAAAAGATCATCGATCCGCGGCAGTGGGTACCTGTTCTTGATCGTGAGGTTGTTGAGTGCCCTGTAGTCAATACACATCCGTACTGACCCATCCTTCTTCGGTACAAACAATACTGGTGTACCCTATGGCGACGAACTCGAACGGATGAAGCCCTTGTCCTGTAGCTCATCTACATGCTTCTTCAGCTCCACCAACTCACTGTTGTTCACTTGATAGACATGCTGAGAGGTGGGTTCCGCTCCTGGAACCAAGTCTATCGAGAACTCAATGTCTCTGTCTGGTGGCAATCCAGGCAACTCCTCTAGAAAAATATCCATATACTCTGCTATCAAGGGGTGTGGAATCGGCTGCTCCTCAACCGAGACTCCGCAGAAAACCCCGCTGCTCTGCTCCGCCTGACGTCTGGAGTATTCGAACTCTGGCTCCCCCGACACTCTGAGGAGAACTCTACCCCCTCTGTAATCAATGTTGGCGTGGTGCCTGCTCAACCAATCTATACCGAGTACTATATCGTAGTTCGGCAATGGCATTACTAGCAGGCTCACCTCCAACTCACGGCCTCCCAAAACAATACTCCGACCCTTACAAACATCACTCACGAGGATAATGCCACCCCCGGTCGTGATCTTGTAACTCCTAGGCAACGATTCAGCTATGATACCGTGTCTAACCGCAAATGATACTGATACGAAACTATACGAAGCACCGGAATCGAATAATGCAAAAGCTGGACTGGAGTCGAGAAGAACCGAACCTGCGATCAGCTCTTTTATCACCTCTGCATCCTCAGCCACCATGGCGAAAGCTTGCCCCTGCTGTCCTCCTCTGGCCTGCTGCTGGTGCTGGACGAACCTCTGCTGCTGTGTCGGCAGGGCTGGTCCCCTCTGCTGGCCTGCTGGAGCTCTGACTGCTGCTCTCTGAGCTTCCTGTCCCATGCGACACTCCCTTATCTGGTGATCTGCTGAACCACACACTAGGCACTGGCCCAGCCTCTTCCGGTACTCATTGAAGACATGCCCGGGCTTCTTACAGTAAGCACAAGTAATAACCTGTCTCTGGCCCTGCTGGTGCTGTCTCGGCTGCTGCTGCTGCTCTCTCTGCTGGAATGGTTACGGCTGGAACTGCTTCGGCTGCTGGTGCTGAAAGTGAGGCCTCTTGGCCTAGCCTCCGCTGCTGCTGCCCCCAATAGGGTCTCGCCCCCTCTTGAGCCTAAGCTCAAGATCATCCTCAGCCAATAAGGCTCCCGTCAAAATCTCCTCAAAAGTGGCATCCATGTTGCCCTTGGTCAAGGACTAGACTTCCTTGACCAGACTGTAACGCCCTAGTCCCAAAATACTTAGGACTAGGCACGTATCCATGCCAGCTACATACATATAAAGTATACTCCAATATATGGAAACCTCGTATGAATACAAAAGCTGTAAAATACAGTAAACCAAGAGTAATCTAATCTCATCCACAAATGAAGAATAAAAGATATCATATAATCAACTGTAATAAGTCTTTGTACAATACGTTGGGCGGAGAAAAATCCACTACCAACAAGTAAGGAAAAATATATATGGAAATGAAAAGGATTTGGCGGGAGTAGAAAAGAAAGATCCAAGATACGTCATCTTCGAATGAATAGAGAAGATCGCGACCTCGACTAGAACACCTACAATATCACAAAAGTACACACTTGGAGAGATAACCAGGTCCTCAGAGGGACTTAATAAGATACAGGAAGAACATGCCATAATACTGAATACAAAATATGCCACAAAAAAAATAAGTGACAAGACAACAATAAGGTAATCTAACCGTACTACTGTGTTCATGCAGTTAAGAACAAACCTCCAACGCATGGGTATCTGGCTCAGTAGCAGTAACTCAGGCATGGTTCCACCAGGATACCAGGGACCTCAAAGCGTAACATTCCTCGAATGTCAGAGGTCAGCAGTATCAGTAATAGGAAAGTGCATAAGGACCCATACGTTAAGGAACTGTTCTTCCCACCCAATGCCTAACAGAGTCACATCCATGTCTCATATACCTCTACTAACTGCTAAGTCTCATAACATGCCTCTATTAGCAGTTAGCCCTAACGCATGCACATGGGGGATCATCCCACACGCAAGGACCTCTACATGCTACTCGTCTCACACATCCTCGTGGTACAACTGTGTCGAGGCATATGCAATACACTACAAACGGTAGTCTCCTAACTCTAAGTTCATATGCAATCAAAGGATAGTAACAAAGTAACTAATAATCACTGAGCATGTAGTAAATCAAGAACTGTAATAACTAGAAATAATGAACAGTGATATCTAAATAAATGCAGACTGAATGTAAACAGTATAATGGCAAGGTATCTTACCTGATTCTGTGCTGTAAATATGAAACGTCGCTCCCGCGTCCACGCCTCCGGAACCCGACACTCCTAGATAATTAATTAACTAAATTAAGTCACTACTTATGAAACTTACGACACGACTTAAATAGTTAAAGTAATGTGTTAAAATTATATTCAATCTCTCGTGGAACCATTTAGATCCATACAATCGCACACAGGTTCCATGAGACATCGAAACACGGTTTTAGGGTTTCTAACTTTTAATTAGTCGGTTATGCCCCTACTTCAATAACATACTTAAAAATTATATAAAAATCATAAAAATAATATTTAAACTAATTTTCTATAATTTATCTCTAAAATTCCAGAATTAATATTTCTAAAGACATTTACGACTGGTTGATTACTTAGTCTGCTAGTCTACCCGAAACTCGCCAGGAACATAGTTAATGAATCAAAATTGCTAAAATAACCATAAATATATTTTAAACAGAAATAAAATAATTTATTTCAAAGAATAATATCAGAGGTACAAGGGTTGAGTTATACTACAAGTTTGGGACATTCTAGGTCAGCCGGTTATCCGAAATTAGCTAGTTTTGACCTAACATTTTTTTGACCAGATTTGAGTTGCTAAAATCGTAGAAAAATACTTAAAAATCCTAATTTATGTATATTAACACACATAAAATTCAGTTTCAAAAATATCTACCAATAACTCATAGTTCCTTTACAATGGGGTTAATTTTGATCATACCGACACATGAATATTATGCCTATATTTTATGAAATCTTTATGAATGATTATATCTAATAAAAGCCATCAAAATATAATTTCTACAGAATTAATAACATATTTTTTACAAAATTTTAGCAAAGGTTTTTAGAAGAAAAGATTAGGGTTCTTACCAAAGATCCTTGCTAGAAAGGGTGATGATGACTTCTCTTCACCAAAGCTCCAATCTTTTCCGCTATCCTCGCTTGTTAATCCTCTTTTGGTGAGTATGGTAGAGTTGATAATGGCTATAGAGGATTGGATGGGGGAGATGGAGTTTTTAGGGTTTGTTTTGACGGGTTTCGGGGATGTATGGTGGAGGAGATGAGTTTTTGTGAAGGATGGAGAGATGTGCAATGGAGGAGATGATGTATGGAGACTATAGGGAGTTTTTTTCTGCCAAAATTATGGAGAGGAAGAGGGGTTTTGGTCGGCCAAAGGTGAGGGAGAGAAAGATTTTGATTTGGTTAAAATTTGGGATAAGTTGGTATATTTAAACATATCCTTAAATAAATTTTAAGAAATCTAGTATTTAAATCCTATTTAATTTGATGCATTCGGCCATAGGGGTTTTTTTTGGCCGAAATCATCATGGTAGGGGTCCACTTGGCATGATTTGGTTGTTTGGTGAGTTGGCAAGTTGATTGGATTGAGAATTTAAAAAGGGGTTTCCTAATATAGAGCTATTTACTTCTATCTATATAATTACACTACAAAATCTAAATTAAATACAAATAAATGTAATTATTAATATTTATTAATGCCCAACATGCCTACATAGGATTGTGTTTGGCTTGGAAGAGATTTGGGAAGGTTTTGTGCAACTGGGTCTCCTAAAAAGTCATAAAGGCTTTATTAACTAATTAATTAAATAAAAATATAACTTGTGCCATAATTTGAATGGTTAAAATGCAAGAGATTACAATATGACCATGACATTCCTAACATGGCTAGCATACTAGTTAAAGCACCCGACTATGCTAGACATGACATACTTTCTAGTCGTCTTGCATATTCAAACTCAACCATGGCTATAGTCCTTTTATATAATATAAATAAGATAAAATTAAATTAGAATTAAATAAAATCTAAAAATAATTTAAATATTTCTTTAAATTATAAGGGGTTTTACATTCTACCCAACTTATGACAATTTCGTCCTCGAAATTAAAAATAATCATAATATCAAGAATTACGAGATTTTGTACTGAGGGAGAGTAGGTACATCAAATCTTAGCTCAATTTTTGAAAGGATAGAGGGGTGGTTGTCATAGGAATCCCAATTGACCTCATATTCTACAAGATGGGGTATGCTTCCTTCCAGACTCTACCCAACTTATATAAGTAGGCCACCAGTAAAGATCGTCGTCATTACAAGACTTTGAGGAGGATAATTTCTAGGGAGGGGCACAAGAATAATGGACACTTCTGACCGCAGTTTTTGATTCTAAGTGTGCCTCGATAACACCATGACGTTCTTGGTCAATAACAACTATAAGAAAGTTACTACAATCAAACATTGTCACTCTAAGCGTCATGCTTTTGACAAGCTGGTAGCGACCTCTTGTTGGAATATAACTAAGGAGTGTCGGTTCATAAGGATTCATTCTACGTCTAACATGGGAAACTAAGAAGTGAGCTTGAAAACTTAGGGAAGAAGAATTTATGGCCAAGTGATGAGAATCGATGATAATTAAAGAACCCAGGCTATAGAATATGATTAGGCAAGTATTTTGAAAACTTTAAGTCAAAACGACTAATATGTGTAGGCTGATGTTTGGTGTTGTGTAGGAGGCATGAACTTGCTTGTTGGAAGGTATACGTCATAGGTGTGCGTCTTGCATAGATCTTGAGTATTCAGTTTAGTTAAGGGAATGGGTCGATATTTGCATGGGTGAAATCGAATAGGTCGAATTTGGGTCTCTATGGTTTGTTTTGAGGAAACAATGTGTCATACACATGGTGTAATTTTTAAATGGAGCACTGGAAAGTTCGTTTGCGTGGGATATGTATGTCATGTGAGTAGTATGACTAGTCTAGTTCTTGAGTGTGAACTTTTTCGAAAGGAAAGGCTAGCGTTGTGCTTCAATTTTCAAAATCACGGTCAAGGGTATCACATGATACGAATATGGGTCGACGTTATGAACCATTAAATTATTAGTCTAATTGGAACCAATCATTTCCAACCACTTGCAAATTCTAAAATCTTATGTTCCTTAGAGAGGCTTGCGATCTATTGGCCTAAAAAAATTAAAATTTGCTATTGATTTAAACAAAAATGATTATATAATTGACTTGAAGAATTTGGGTTGCAATCTATTACCGTAGTTATCTAAACGCACGAGCAAAGGGTTATAAAATGCAAAATAAAAGGTCGTTTCACGATTGTAATCCCATTCTGAGAGGTAGAGTATAATAACTTCAATGTTCTACCCAACTTATAGAAGTTGGTTAATCGGGGAAAGCATAGTAATAGGGCTTCTAAGAAGGTCAAATTTTAAGGAGGTATAGGAAGTATGAGGTATTTCCAATCATAGTCACAGACTCTATAGGAAGTCTAGGTATTATCTATTTAATATGGCCCATATATTAACTAGTTTGGTCAAAATGTATGAGAGGTCTTGGTCAAGTATATCCGAAAGCAAGTTGGTACCGAGAGATGCATAACATAGGCTACGAAGAGATGCAGTTACGAAATCTATGGAAGGAGAATTAGTGAGCCGAGAGGTGGGGCCTACATAATAGGAGTGAGGGCCTATTCATCAAGTTTGGTTTTATAGTCCCAATATGGCGATAGGCTATGATGGGTTTAACAGAGTCTCAATAGGTTCCCTAATTGGACTTCAATCTTTGATTGCATGAACTTTAGATTTTAATTTATAGTGGCTGGACAAAATTTTGTAAAATTTTAAACCATCCCTATTAGGTTAGGGTATTGTTGAATAGGTTCAAATTCAAGTGATTGGGCAAATTTCCCGTCGGGTTGGTAGAATAGGTTCTTTAAGTCGTGAGATGTGCCTTCCATGATTTTTGTGTTTAAGTAGCACACAAGGCCTCTATTGAATGGCACACTAGTGGCATGTGCGTAGAGGACTTCGAGTAGATCACAATAATATATTGGGCCAAAAGATTTGAGTCAAGGTTGGATCTCTAACTGCAGTCCGAAAGTACATCGGTGTTATGGTAAGGGTTATCGCTAGTCCCTTTTGACCTGAAAGTCGTATCATAATAATAGAGTCCAGGGAGATGTGTTTGTGTGGGACATGATATGTCTACTTGAAGGTGGACTCGTTTAAGTTTTGCATATAAATTTTGTTGGAAGGTAACAGCTAATATTACACTTCAAATATCAAAGTCACGATAAGGGACACCAAAAGATCTAAAAGAAAGTGGGAGTTCATGGGTCACTAATTTACCATCCTAGTGAGAACCAATTTACCTCAATCAATCGGTGATCCCCAAATTCCTAAAAGTAAGAATGGCCTACAATCTATTCACTCTAGAGACTAGGACATGGTTTTAGGAATAAAGAGGTTAGGAATATTTGAGTCGCGATATCGTACCTTGACATTTGGTAATAATAAGTCACAATGTGATCAATAACATGATAGGGTAGTTGTGAATCAGTTTTGAGGATTGTACCTCGAGTCCTAATAAATGGAAATGATCGCGTACAGTGGTACCTGAGTCTATAAGATGGAATGACCCGCTTGTCCATGGTTTACGAGAGTCTATCGATGGAATAACGAACTCTAAAGCACGTCATAGGAAAGATCCCTAACTACTAAGTCGTGAATTTCTATTTGTTTCAAACCTGTCAGACTATAGTCACAAGCGTTCTAGAGGTATTGAATATAGTGCTCATGCATCACTTGTTGATTACTAATACAACATAATGACGGGACATCATGCTACAGATTTTGGCTAAGTTGGTGAATGTGTTGTTCTAATATTATGTCACTTCTTTGATAATAGAATTTTGTACCTAGAGTAACATCTGCTGAATCTCTAATCTTGGAATGGGTGTCTACCATGGTCCTTGGAATGCTTGTCCTTATTTTGGTCTATTCTTCTCTGTCTAAACTGTGGGGGCATAGTCAAGTAAGGTTTGAGTTAAGGCATACGAGTTACTAGTTAAGCCAAGAATAAAGATGAATATTTGGAGACTCACAATAAATGATTCCTAGAGATTAGATAGTCTCATAGGTTTGTGGTTTAGCCAAGGGTAAGATCTTACTCATCTTTCAAGCTCAAATGACTAGAAGGTCACGATATTACTATTAGGGTCGAGGGAAGGACGAGCAACTTTAGGCAAGGTTGTAGTTATATGGCTTGGCCGATGGTTGCTATACTTGTGCATATAACTACCATGGCCATGGGGATACTCTGTATTTATCGACCAAATATGAGCGTTCGTCTTTCCAATCAGTGAAAGACAAAAGCAATAAAGAGTTCAAGAAAGATGTCATTGAATACAATTACGTAATTCAAAGGCGAATGTTTAATTCAAGAGGAATTGTCAATGCAGTCGCGGATGAGATCCTAGATACCTCTATATTTCAATCCACGTAGGATAATCATATGAAGATCGAACCAAATGCACTATGGTTGATCAGACCATAATACATTTATTCTAATTAGACAATATGCTTATGGGTGTCCCCAGTATACATATGTCCTGAACAAGCTCGACAAAGAATAAGCTTGCAAAACTAGGCTATAAATAGCGTCGTCATTCATGGTACTTTAAAGTATAAGTATGGGAGAATACGTTGAAAGCAGTAATAAATAGTTCGAGTTTCACAAGGATCTAAGTCTTATCAGGTGTGCTTGCGTATACAGTCGTCCTACTGGTTCTTGTATCAGGCCTTAGTTGACCAATGGGTATGGGCTACGAAATCTCTTTATTCTAGGTAAACATCTCTCCTATACTAGCATATAATCATTATCACTCTGTTACACTTTACTACTAGGTTAAAAGGATACGGGTGGTAGGTTCTAGTCATACTACTCAACTTATGAAGTCAACTAATAGAGTAATTGAGGAATATAACACGCATACTCATATGAGTTATCTCAAAATGAAAAAAGATAAGATTTGCAGTGAAAGGAATCAAGCAGAAGAAAATCAAGATAATCGGACGAGAGTTCGAGATTTGGAATTGAGGGAGGAAGTAAAGCTTGTGGATGAGATTCCTATATCCTAATCCTATATGCAGGTTCACATCGGTACAGTAGCATAACCGATGTGACCAACTTGACCTGCATGGGCCACCACAAAAACATGTAACGCCCCAGTCCCAAAATACTTAGGACTAGGTACGTATCCATGCCAGCTGCATACATACGAAGTATACTCCAATATATAGAAACCTCGTATGAATACAAAAGCTGTAAAATGCAGTAAACCAAGAGTAATCTAATCTCATCCACAAATAAAGAATAAAAGATATCATATAATCAACTGTAATAAGTCTTTGTACAATACGTTGGGCGGAGACAAATCCACTACCAACAAATAAGGAAAAAGATACATGGAAACGAAAAAAATTTGGCGGGAGTAGAAAAGAAAGATCCAAGACACATCATCTTCGAATGAATAGAGAAGATCGCGACCTCGACTAGAACACCTGCAATATCACAAAAGTACACACCTGGAGAGATAACTAGGTCCTCAGAGGGACGTAACAAGATACAGGAAGAACATGCCATAATACTGAATACAAAATATGTCACAAAGAAAATAAGTGACAAGACAATAATAAGGTAATCTAACCGTACTACTGTGTTCATGTAGTTAAAAACAAACCTCCAATGCATGGGTATCTGGCTCAGTAGCAGTAACTCAGGCATGGTCCCATCAGGATACCAGGGACCTCAAAGCGTAACATTCCTCGAATGTCAGAGGCCAGCAGTATCAGTAGTAGGAAAGTGCATAAGGACCCATACGTTAAGGAAATGTTCTTCCCACCCAATGCCTAACAGAGTCACATCTATGTCTCGTATACCTCTACTAACTGCTAAGTCTCCTAACATGCCTCTATTAGCAGTTAGCCCTAACGCATGCACATGGGGGATCAGCCCACACGCAAGGACCTCTACATGCTACTCGTCTCATACATCCTCGTGGTACAAATGTGTCGAGGCATATACAATACACTACAAACGGTAGTCTCCTAACTCTAAGTTCATATGCAATCAAAGGATAGTAACAAAGTAACTAATAATCACTGAGCATGTAGTAAATCAAGAACTATAATAACCGAAAATAATGAACAGTGATATCTAAATAAATGCAGACTGAATGTAAACAGTATAATGGTAAGGTATCTTGTCTAATTCTGTGCTGTAAATATGAAACGCCGCTCCCGCGTCCACGTCTCCGGAACCCGACGCTCCTAGATAATTAATTAACTAAATTAAGTCACTACTTATGAAACTTATGACACGACTTAAATAATCAAAGTAATGTGTTAAAATTATATTCAATCTCTCGTGGAACCATTTAGATCCATACAATCACACACAGGTTCCACGAGACATCGAAACACAGTTTTAGGGTTTCTAACTTTTAATTAGTCGGTTATGCCCCTACTTCAATAACATACTTAAAAATTATATAAAAATCATAAAAATAATATTTAAACTAATTTTCTACAGATTTATCTCTGAAATTCCAGAATTAATATTTCTAAAGACATTTACGACTGGTTAATTACTTAGTCAGCTAGTCGACCCGAAACTCGCCCGGAACATAGTTAATGAATCAAAATTGCTAAAATAACCATAAATATATTTTAAACAGAAATAAAATATTTTATTTTAAAGAATAATATCAGAGGTACAAGGGTTGAGTTATACTACAAGTTTGGAACATTCTAGGTCAGCCGGTTATCCGAAATTGGCTAGTTTTGACCTAAAATTTTCTCGACCCGATTTGAGTTGGTAAAATCGTGGAAAAATACTTAAAAATCCTAATTTATGTATATGAACACATATAAAATTCAGTTTCGAAAATATCTACCAATAACTCATAGTTCCTTTACAATGGGGTTAATTTTGATCTTACCGACACATGAATATTATGCCTATATTTTATGAAATCTTTATGAATGATTATATCTAAGAAAAGCCATCAAAATATAATTTCTACATAATTAATAATATATTTTTTATAGAATTTTAGCAAAGGTTTTTAGAAGACAAGATTAGGGTTCTTACCAAAGATCCTTGCTAGAAAGGGTGATGATGACTTCTCTTCACCAAAGCTCCAATCTTTTCCTCTATCCTCGCTTGTTAATCCTCTCTTGGTGAGTATGGAAGAGTTGATAATGGCTATAGAGGATTGGATGGGAGATATGGAGTTTTTAGGGTTTGTTTTGACGGGTTTCGGGGATGTATGGTGGAGGAGATGAGTTTTTGTGATGGATGGAGAGATGTGCAATGGAGGAGATGATGTATGGAGACTATAGGGAGTTTGTTGCTGCCAAAATTATGGAGAGGGAGAGGAGTTTTGGTCGGCCAAAGGTGAGGGAGAGAAATATTTTGATTTGGTTAAGATTTGGGATAAGTTGGTATATTTAAACGTATCCTTAAATAAATTTTAAGCAATCTAGGATTTACATCATATTTAATTTGATGTATTCGGCCATGGGGGGTTTTCTTGGCCGAAATTATCATGGTGGGGGTCCACTTGGCATGATTTGGTTGTTTGGTGAGTTGGCAAGTTGATTGGATTGAGGATTTAAAAAGGGGTTTCCTAATATAGAACTATTTACTTCTATCTATATAATTACACTACAAAATCTAAATTAGACACAAATAAATGTAATTATTAATATTTATTAATGCCCAACATGCCTACATAGGATTGTGTTTGGTTTGGAAGAGATTTGGGAAGGTTTTGTGCAACTGGGTCTCCTAAAAAGTCATAAAGGCTTTCTTAACTAATTAATTAAATAAAAATATAACTTGTGCCATAATTTGAATGGTTAACATGGAAAAGATTACAATATGACCATGGCATTCCTAACATGGCTAGCATACTAGTTAAAGCACCCGACTATGCTAGACATGCCATACTTTCTAGTCGTCTTGCATATTCAAACTCAACCATGGCTATAGTCCTTTTATATAATATAAATAAGATAAAATTAAATTAGAATTAAATAAAATTCAAAAATAATTTAAATATTCCTTTAAATTATAAGGGGTTTTACACAGACCCTTCCGGAACCTCTGGGCCTTCGCCGTCTCGCTCAAGCCCTCTACGAATCTGTCGAAGCGGCCGAACTCCCCAGCGTACTCCTCTACTGACAGGCTTCCCTGTACTAAGCTCTTGAACTGTGACTCCAAGGCTGGAAGCGCTCAATCTGGAAAGAACTTCTTCTTGAAGAAGCCCTTGAACTCCTTCCAGGTCTGTCCAGCTACCCCCACCCTGGGGTCTGACTGATACCATGTGCGAGCAAGATCTCGCATCCGGCTAGCTGCTACCTCTATCTGGAGATCTGCCAATATCCGGGCCAGGCGAAAGATCTCCTCTATATGCTCGATCCACTCGTCAGCATATAGAATCCCCTCCGTCCCTAGGAAGTCTCTGGGGCTCATCTTTTGGAACTGCTCTATCCCAGGTATCCTCGGCTGCTGGACTGCTGGTCGAGCTGCGACTGTCGTAATGGCCAACTCCATGCTCCTGGCCTACCGGGTCTGCTGCACCTCCATAAACTGCTGGAAGTAGGCGAACATCTGTGCCGTATCCACGTATCCTGTAGGCGGCGGCTGCTGGAAAGGCATCTCTGGGATGACTGGGTCCTGCCTCCGAGCCGGTGGAGGCATACCCCCTGCTGCTGCTGCTGTTGAGATCCCAATACGAGCAGAGGTGGCAGGAGATACAGTCTCCTGACCCTGCTGAACTGGCTGAGAGGTAGCAGTCCCCTCTACAGTATCCCCATGAATGGTACGTTATGACCGCGTCTCCACCATCCTGAAGACAGATTAACAAGAGTATCAATTACTGAGAAAGAAGTGATATAACAAAGACGAACAGTTAAAATTTCAAAAGAATCAATTGACAGTAAGGAGTTAGATGGCAATAGTAGAGTTTTTCCTAATGTTATTGAGTACCTTGAAAACTAATGTCCTATATCCTACTGCAGGCTGTAGTGATACTCTGGTTCGAATACTACTACACTTCTAGTCTAGACCTGCATGGGCCACCACTAAAAACGTGTCACGACCCACACCCTAGAGTGAGGGCACGAGAAGTGGGTACGTCTAGCCTACGCCGCAGTGTCGGCGGTAGAACGCTGTCCTAGGTCACAACATCTAACAATATAATGCTAAGCAGTTTATACTCCCCGAATGGGGGTAACATAGCAGAAAATAAACTCAATCACAACTAAGGAAGAAGAAGCACGATATGATATAGAACTCAAATACATATGATCAGAAGAGTCTAAGATAACATCTCAGCAAACATCCAGAATACAAGGTCTCAACTACAGAGTATGAAAGAATTTATACAATCCTGATCTCAAGACAGAAATAGTAAACCTAGACTAAACTAGTCCCAAGACAACATAAGTAAGATAAAGCCTAACTAACTAGTCTAGGCAGAAGGGGTCATGTCATTAGCTAGAGATGGGTCCTCCTGAGAGTCCAGCTCACAAGTGTCATCTAGAGCTGTCCCATAGAAGGTGTCAATACCAGCCTCATCCTCATCCTCTGTAAATATTCAACGGTGCCCAATCAGGATGGAGCGAGCACAATACATCTCAACAGTTCATAACAGGTTAGAAAATATAATCATACAGTAAAGTAAGATACATGAAACTGAAGAAAAATACAGAATGTAAACAGAGAGAGAACTGTAATAGAAATATCTACTATAAGTAGAGAACTAACAGTGGCTAGTGAGTCAGAGTACAATATAAACATGTGAATGGCATAGGAGATTCTGATGCTACACTACGGAAAGATTCTGATGCTACACTACTTGGATATTATTCACATGTCTACTTCTACTCCAACTACAACAAAAATACCTTTTAATGACGGCTAAAAAGCGTCATTAATTGCAAACCATGACACTTTTTTTCTCAGTCCAAGCGTTATGAAATCGGGTGTTATAAATGTTTTTAAAAGCGTTATAGATAATTCATCCAAAACCGTCATTAATAGGTTTAATTTCTGCTACGTTTTATTTTCAAAGCGTTATGGATAGTTATGAAAAATCGCTGTATATGGTCGTTGTATCACATTTATAACGCTCTATACTGCATGTTATACATTCCAAACGCTGCTCAATTCAATTCGAAAACAACCACTTTGAACCATATTCACAACAAAGCATTGAAATATAATATAAAGTACCATTCTCCATTTCATTGTCTCAAAATAGAGTATTTTAGCTACCATTCTACATTTCTCCATTTCATTATATACATCTTCTCAAAATATATAGAGTATCCAATATAGAGTACACTTTATCTACATCAAACTATCGACATCAAAATCTCACAGATACTATAGCGAAGAAGCACACTTATAACGCTTCAACTTGGTCACATGAAGACTGTCCATAGCACATGTACGTATAACAAAACCCTGAAAAAGAAAGCAAAACCCTATATTTTAGAGTCTGTCAATTTTAGAGCCTATAATTTATATCGAAAAATCGAGAGTATCAGAGTACTCTAATAAAAACCGAAACCGACAAATAAAGTAAAACATCTAGGCATGGCATAGTGGACGTAGTCCCAAAATCAACGATGCAGGCATGCTAATGGAGATGTCATTCCCGAAATAGAAATACTCCCAACTAATATATACCCGTATGTGATTTATAACAAAAAGCTCCCAACAAAAACACCCACAGTACCAAGTTAAACCCATCATGCACAATAGATACCCAACCAACAATTTTAATCCAAATAGCAAAACATCTCCTACAACAAAGAAATCTTTCCCAACCCAACATGTATAATAGGGAAAACCTAAACCAACATCCCACAACAAGTATAGGAAGGAGACCCCAAGCAACAATTTATACAAGAAACCCAAACCAACAATACATGAATTACAAATAATTCCAACAACAGCAAGGTAACCCGAAACCGAAAATGATCCAACAGCAAGTAAAGAACCGAACATGATCTAAAGATCATTTCTGCTTCACAAACAAAGACAATCGTAGGATCGTCAAGCCAAAATCGAACCCAACACATATCAGTCGATCGAAACCCTTTTTATGTAGGGATCGAGATCCAACAACATCATCGACAAACAAAATAAACCCAAAAACTGAAATCAATCAAGAGTTTAGAATTTATACCCCAGAATTTGGTGTCGGAATATGAAGGGAGCCTTCGGACTCGGCTCGCAGGTACGTACAGCGCCTCGTCAGGTCACGGCTGCAACTGTGGAGAGGCTACATCATCGACACGAAGGTATCCTCACATCCGTGTCCAGTATCGACTCGTACAAACACGAGCGTATCTGTACCCAGAATGAACAACCCAACAGTACCAACATACAAACTACGACTAACGACAAGAAATAAAATAAGATATATAAGATGTCTCAGATAAGGATCAATCACCATCTGTTGTACTAGCATGCCATAACACGTATAGGACACGTCCCGACACGGAGTCAGTGTATCCGATACGATCTGCAATGCTTTGGTTCATTTGGTCGAACGACCAACACCAAGAATATCAGAGTACTCTAATAAAACTGAAACCGACAAATAAAGTAAAACATCCAGGCATGGCATAACGGACGTAGTCCCAAAATCAACGACGCATGCATGCTAATGGAGATGTCAATCCCGAAATAGAAATACTCCCAACAAATATATACCCGTATGTGATTTATATCGAAAGGCTCCCAACAAAAACACCCACAGTACCAAGTTAAACCCATCATGCATAATAGATACCCAACCAACAATTTTAATCCAAATAGCAAACATCTCCTACAGCAAAGAAATCTTTCCCAACCCAACATGTATAATAAGGAAAACCAAAACCAACATCCCACAGCAAGTATAGGAAGGAGAATCCAAGCAACAATTTATACAAGAAACCCAAACCAACAATATATGCATCACAAATAATTCCAACAGCAGCTAGGTAATCCGAAACCGAAAATGATCCAACAGAAAGTAAAGAACCGAACATGATCTAAAGATTATTCGCGCTTCACAAACAAAGACAATCGTAGGATCATCAAGCCAAAATTGTACCCAACACGTATCAGTCGATCGAAACCCTTTTTATGTAGGGATCGAGATCCAACAACATCATCGACAAACAAAATAAACCCAGAAACTGAAATCAATCAAGAGTTTAGAATTTATATCCTAGAATTTAGTGTCAGAATTCGAAGGGAGGCTTCGGAATCGGCTCGCAGGCATGCACAGCACCTCGCCGGGTCGCAGCTGTGACTGTTGAGAGGCTTCGGACTGGGCTCCCCAAATGTAATTACACTCCCTTAAACAAGAACAAACAGAAAAAAAATCAAAGAACCCCTTTAGGAAAAAAATCCAATCAAAAATTAAGAACCCTAATTTTTAGGAAAAAATTACACTCCCAACAAAATTTTTTTTTGGGGAAAAAAATCCAAATCAAAATAAGTCACTTAATCAGAGAAGTCAACGATGATGCAGCCCTTTTCGGATCATCGCCGACGTGGACGGAGACGTCGGGAAACCCTAAAATTTAGAACCCTAATTTTGGAGAGATGGATGCATGTATGGTTGTCAAAAATTAGGATATTTTTGAATTTAGGGCATAAAATAAGCAATGATCAAGATTTTAGGACAAACCGGTGGTGAAGGCTACGCCGGTGACATCCTCCCTCTGCGGTAGAGTCTGTAACCGAGGGAAGCGAGGAATGGACTGAGAAAAGTTGGGAAGCGGGGAGCGGGGAGCGGGCTGAGGGGAGTTGGTGAGCGGGGAGTGGGCTGAGGGGAGTTGGGGAGCGGGAGGAGAAGGAGAAGGAGAAAGAGAGAGGGTTTAGAATTTTTTTAAGTGCGGGAGAATTGCGGGGGAGTCGGGGTTTTGACTTAAATTTTTGTGCTTTTTTATGACGCTCGTATCACTGGAGCACTATCAATAACTGTTTTAATGTAAACCGTCATAGATTCTAGTCTTGCTGAACATTGATGACGCTTTCACATCAGCCGTCATAAAAACTACTTATCAAGCATCATTAATAGGTCTTTTTGTTGTAGTGTCCCCCATACCCCCAATCAATACACAAGGATCCAGCCAGGTTATGTTATGATTCCATGCAATATCCTACAAGGGGTGATACATGGTAGGCCCATAAATAGGAGATTCAAGGAGACTATGTGACTATGAGAGTACATGTCACAAGTGATCAATGAACCATGAAGCATAGTGATACACCATGTAAGTGAAACGCACAGAACATGTAGTATCCGATGCTCCCAGAGGGGATAACATCTCAAGAAGGGATCCAAATAGTACTAATCCGTGTGACCAACGTGACAGTATCAAGTAAAGTAATTTAAAGTAGGAAAATAATTCTAAACAGGATATAAAATGATCAGAGAATGTACTCGCCTGGTATCTGAGTGTCCGAATGAAATGTACTGTCCGAGAGAGGTGTCTGGCTCCTAATCAGAACAGCACAAGTCACAACAAGTGTAAAATGATAACAAGATGCAATTCATGCATTCTAAATGAATCTAGGTCAATCTAGGCCAAAGTCAACTCTTGGTCAACTCTAGTAACCATAGAAGTCAAACTAGTCAACAAGTGGTCCAAACTAGGTCTAACAAGTCTAAATTAGTCAAACAAGTTTTCTAGGTCTAAACAAGT
>JANAVB010006795.1:4196896-4204396 GCA_029216955.1 Iris pallida
CGCGACGGCCGAAGACGTCATTGCGGAGACGGGGGAGCCGTGTCCGGGGATTTTCCGACGACGACCAAGGTATGTCGGCATGGTTGCAGCGACGACGACGAGGACTGGGAGTTCATGCGGTGCCTGAGCGTCTAAGGGGCTTGGTGATGTTACGTTGTTGGGTCCGTCTAGTGTGTCCACTATTGGGTCGGAGTGTCCGAGTCAATTCATCTACTTTTAGGGGGCGTTTGATACGCGGTATTTTTTTATTCCGAAGAAAATTTAGATGAGAATCTATGACCACGTTTGTTTGGCTTATAAAAAATTTATTCCGAGAATATAAATACCCGGGTTAATAGTTTACCCACAAAAAATGAGAATTCTATCCCTTGAGGATAGGTGGATAATTTTTTTCCCGGATAAAAAAAATTGTCTAAAATTTTTCTCTTTTTGATCAATTTGATTAGTTTTGAACATTTTTTTTGTCGTTTTATCGCTTTTTTGTCATTTTTTTGTCGTTTTACCAATTTTTTGTCGTTTTAAGCGATTTTTTATGTTTTTACCTATTTTGTTTTTGTCACTTTTTGATTACTTTTGTCGTTTTACCCAATTTTGTCATTTTTTGCTTTTTGTTAATTTTTGTCGTTTTAAGCAATTTTTGTCATTTTAAAGCTTTTTTGTTTTGTTGTTTTTACCGATTTTTAGCGTTTTTGTCGTTTTTGTCGCTTTTTTGTCTCTTTTACCGATTTTTTGTCATTTTGTCGCTTTTAGGTTATTTTTTGTCGTTTTAACCGATTTTTGTCCTTTTGTCATTTTATCGATTATTTTCTTTTTTGTCGCTTTTGGGTTACTTTTTGTCGTTTAACCGATTTTTTGTTGTTTTTAACCGATTTTTTGTCGTTTTAATCGATTTTTTGGTTGTTTTTGTCGTTTTGTATTTTGGTTTTTTTTGTCATTTTTACCAATTTTATGTCGTTTTTGTCGGTTTTGGTTATTTTTGTCGTTTTTACCCTTTTTTGTTATTTTTTGTCGTTTATATATTTTTTGTCGCTTTTTGGTCATTTTGTGTTTTAACCGATTTTTTGTCGTTTTCGTCGTTCTTACCATATTTGTCGTTTTTATGATCTTTGTCGTTTTACCACTTTTTTTTATTTTACCGATTTTTTGTCGTTTTACCGGTTTTTATTTGTTCATTTTTTTCGTTATTAGTATTTTTTCCCCAGGAATATTTATATTGTCACCAAACATGGGAATGTAATTTTCCAGGGAATTTAATTCCTTGGAATTGATTCCCGAGAATATAGAATTCCTGGCTATATAGTATTCCGCATACCAAACGCCCCCTTAGTTGTTTTGTTGAATTTTATTTCTCATGGTGTCAGTTATTGCGATATGGAGATGTTTGCTAGCAGCTCTTGTGGCTCTTTTATCTATTTAGAATTGAATATTTTGTCTTGTTAATATATATATATATATATATATATATATATATATATATATATATATATATATATATATATAATTATATGTGTGTGGTGTGTGTGGTGTGTGTGTGTGTGTGTGTGTGGTAGATATATAGATGAGTTCATATGGGAATACCTAGATAGACTAGAGGGTGACCAGTTTGACTCTAGTTGACCAATCTTGACTTGTTGACCTAGTTTGACCTAGCAGTTGAACAGGTTTGACTTAGAGTTGACTTTGGCATAGATTGACTTAGAAATCATGTAGATTGTATCATATACTTCATTTATCTTATTTTAAACACATCATAACCTTTATTGCTCTGATTAGGACATTGTGACTCCTGTTCAGACATATGATATTCATCAGTCATTCAGGGTATCAGGCGAGTACATTCTTTGATAGTTCTTCATTACTTGTCGATTGCTGTATTTCAGTTCTAGTTAGTTCTATGTGATTCTTGTTACAAACACGTATTGATATTTCTGAATCATGTATGCGACACAAATATTTTACTCGTTTAGCCTCTACTATTCGAACTATTCGTACCACCTATTAGCATTCATGTGCTGGTTGGACTTTATTCGATTGATGTGTCGGATTATGGATTCACTTGTATTAGATGGGCGGGAAAATACTTGATTAGACATGTGAACATTCCTACTATTTGAACCACCTCTCTGTGAACGATATTCGAATGATAGCCATCCTACACTTGGCCAGGTGTGCAGTGTACCTTATTACCCATAGCGTTTACATGTCTATCTTATTATTTTAAAAATACTTGGATCATTGATTAGAATCATTATTAGAACCATCATGGATCATTATTAGCACCACCTTATTCGAACTACCTTATTAGAACATTGGTTGGAATCACATTCGACTTATCTTATATTAGACTCACATTGGGATTACATTCGACTTACATTGTACTGTCTGGACTTTATCATATTACTCTAGTTCAGCTAGCTTGTATTACAGTCTTCCTTGCCATATTGCTTCTCTTGTTTGTACATTACTTCCCTTGTACTTTAACTGTTGTTCTATATCATCACCTGTATAAAACTGCCATGTTCATCAGTATAACTGTCTATAACTGCTTTATAGTCTTTGTCATTTACTTGGAATTTCTAGGTGAGTTGTGCTTGTTCCTGTCCTGAATGGACCTGTTGAAAATATTATGAATGCTTACCCCGAGGATACTTGCCCTACTTACTATGAACTAGGAGATGGCTTAGCTACCTTTGGCCCCGACACTCAGGAGTGATGATGGAGACTAGCTAGTAGACTTGCTTAGATCATGTTTAGAAATTGAATTGTAATAACTTGAGATATTGAGTTTATATTTGAGTTTTTGAGATATATTATTTAGATTATGTTTGATGTTGTTAGTCTTTAGTTATAAACTTCTGTGTTATCTTATCGTGCTTAGACTGTGATTGAGATTTCATTATATCTATATTTGTCCTCCGTTCGGAGTTAAGATTTTGACAAGTACATTATATAATTGTATGAGTTGTTGCTTATATAGTGACCTAGAACAGCGTTCTACCGTCGACACTGTGGTGTAGGCTAGACGTACCCACTTTTCGTGTCCCTACACTGGGTGTGGGTCGTGACACATTTTTAGTGGTGGCCCATGCAAGTCGAGAGTCGCCTTAGCACGATATCGTGGTAGTACGGCGACTTAGTTGTACTGCTGCGAGCATGCGATAGGAATTGAGAAATAGGCTTTAACAGAGATGTACTCAATCACAGTTAGGAAAAATTTTGATTTAATTTCTGCCATCCATACATCCTTGATGATAATTGCCTTCTTTGAAATAAACTGTCCTCCTTTGATTATATCAATTCTTGCTCAGTATTGACTTCCTTATTTGATCTGTCTTCAGGATGGTGGTGACACGATCACATTGCCCCGGCCCAACAGACACTGGTGAGAGGTCTGTCACCTCTCGTCCGGTGCAGAAGGATACTGGGACCGTAACACCTTTCGTTCCTGTTTAGGCAGGGACATCTGCAGCTTTTGGGGGTGTTCCTCCACCAGAGATTCCGGATGTTTGTCAGCCGACACTACCTTTTGGATAGATGGATGCGGCTCAGCTTTTTGACTTCTTCCAGCGGTTGATGGAGGCCCAACAGCAGCACCAGCAGTGCCAGTCTACAAATTTCAGACAGGGTATAGACAACGTCCACCAGCTCGCCATGATGATAGTAGAGAGGGTTATCGCCCAGCCGTGGGGAGGCCAGATGTAGCAGCAGTACCAGCAGAAGACCTCGGCCATTTTAGACTTCCAGAAGATGAGGCCCTGGGACTTCAGGGGCTCAGAGGGCATACTATATGCTGATGACTGGATAGAGCACATCGAGGACATCTTCAAGCTTGCACTGATACCAATTAGGATTCAGATTGAGGTGGCGGGCAGCCAGATACAGGAACATGCCCGTACATGATACCAAACAGACCCTAGAGTGGGTACAAAGGGGCAAATATGGAAGACTTTCAAGAGGCTTTTCAAGGAGAAGTTCTTCCCTGACACAGCACTCGGCACCTTGGAGGCACAGTTTGAGAGTCTGGTTCAGGTGAACCAGACAGTGGAGGAGTATGCTGGTGAGTTATGCCGTCTGGGCAGATTTGTAGAGGGCCTTAGCGAGGCAGCGGAGGCGAGGAGGTTCAGGAGAGGTTTGATCAAGGAGGTCAAGTCGTTGACCAAGAGTGGTCACGATGCTACCTTTGAGCAAATTTTGACATGAGCCATGGCGACAGAGGATGACTTGGAGCTCAAGTCCAAAAGGGGCCAAGATGATTCAGGAGGGGCTAGTGGGAGTGAAAAGCGCCCCTGTGTGCAGAAGGTAGCACACTAGCCACAACAGATGCAGGCACCGACTAGAGTTCAGCAAGTACAGCATCAGCCTCGAGGATAGGACAGCAGGGTGCAGACTTGTGCCTACTACAGAAAGGAAGGGCACGCGTGGGAGTCTTGATATAGGAGACAGAAGGTTTGTCTGTTCTGTAGATTCGCTGCTCACCAGGTCAGGGATTGCCCTACTACACCCGCATATGACGGAGCACCGGGTCAGAAAGAGGGAGTTAGGCCACATGTGGCGCAGCACTATGTCCAGCACCAGAGGGCGAGACTTTTGTGCTGACGGTCGAGGAGGCCGACGCTATGGATGACGGGTTAGCAAGTCTGTCTTTCCTGTTCTTCTTCCCCACCTTCATGTGTGATTTCATTAATACCTGTCAGTATATTCTTGTGATATGCTAGATAGTATAGTGACCCTGTTCGAGACTGTGAAATTACGACCAGTAGGATGATAATTGCATGCTATAGGATAGTTATTTCTCGACCTTGATTGATTGGGGGTTTGACTTAGAAGGAGTACGATCACCTTAAATTTTGAGGATGAAATTCTTCTAAGGAGGGTAGACTTGTAACAACCACTTTTCTAAAATGAGGGTAATTTTAAACTTTTATAAAATTGATTATTAAATAATAGGATTTAATTCATGATAGTGATTTTTGGTGAATTTTATTTAATTTAATACTATTTAATTTGGTGCATTGTGATTTTGGTGTTTTGCTAGTGTAACCCTAGAATTATTAAGCCTAGAGACTAATCATGACCATGGGGACCTAACCATGTGATTAGAATGACTAATTATAACTTTTAGCCTAAAGATATTTAGGTCATTTTATAAATTTTGATTTAATTAGGATTTTGATTAAGTGATAATGTGCTAAGTGTTTTGTTGAAGATTAACCTAGAATTGCCCTAACCTAGATATTATCCATGAGTCTAGATATTAGATTAGAAGCTTCCCTCATGACAAGGTTAAGAATATATAGATATTAAGTTAAGTATGACATTTGTTAAGGTTAGATATTTTAGCTTGGGCCTTTAGCTTGAGGCCAAGAATTAAACTAACTAGAGGCCTTTAAACCTCATAAAACTTAACCCTAACCCACAACCCTAGGCTTCTATTAAGAGACCCCCACCCCTATATAAATACATGTTCACATCCCCTTGCCTCTTTCATTAAACCTACAAACCCTAATTTAGAGTTTTTCCCCAAATTCACCTCATTTATCCAAATCAACTCCAAATTGAGCCTAATCAATTATAATGCACTCTCATAGTGTAGAGGAAGCCTCTAGAAGCTAGCTAGCAAGGATTATGAGCAATTTAACCATTGGAGCTTGGTGGAGATCTAGATCTAGGAGCTATCATTGAGACTCCAACTCTCAATCGGTAATGGCCTCTAAGCCTATTTAAATTCTATTTTCTCTCTATAGATGCATTCATCTAGGATCCCCATAACACAAGGCCATGTTTGGTTAGAAATCGGTTCCATTTGGTACGTGTATCGGAGGTGTATCGAAAAACTATTCATAGTGTTCGATGAAATGCCTTTTAGAACTTTTTGTTCTTGGTTTCAAAACAAATTACATATTTGGAAAGCTTATTATGTATAGATTTCATTTCTAATTGACTGAGTTGATTTTTGTTCACTTTTTGTGTCCAAATTGGATACGCACCTCATGCACGAGATACTGCACTAGGCTCGTGCTATCCCCTGCTGCTTGAGTGTCCGTAGGATACGACACAACACCATATGGCATGAAACTACATGGGCATGAAGGGTCACTCACTGACAGAGTGATCCTCAAGTTCGAGGTTGTCACGACCCGCTCCCAATTTTAGGATACGAGTTCGTGGCCAAGTCCAGCCTACGCCGCAGCATCGACGGTAGTACGCTGTCTGGACTCCATATAAATCCCAAATATAACAAATATCTTTATTCTGCTCACTCACAATAATTATTTTAATTACAATTTCAATAATACATTCAAATTTTTATACAGATACAAATACGTTACATGTGACTATTCTAGCTAGAATCTATGGTTGGCCTCCAAGATAGCTCTAACTCCACCCGAAGGAACCCAAAGCAAGAGAGCAAGTCATCGAGAATAGTCATCAAGAGTCTGTCAACTGAAAAATGGTTATCCAGACAGGATTGGAACAAGTACAAGTCTAGCCAACATAATACAAATACAATATAAAGCAATAGAACACTAAACATGGAAACAATGATCAATGGAAAACACGAACAATATGAACAAGGAAATATGCAATATGATAAACGACATAAGAAGGTAGCGAGAATGAAAATACAAAGAAACTCATGTAAACCATAATAGTGCACGTGTCATGAGAAGTACAACGTTCCTACACATGGACGGCTTGGGCGAACGATGAGGTTATAAGGCCCGCCCCCGTAAACGGGAGAGTTGCCAACAATACAATCTGGGCTTTGTCCACGTGCCAAGTAATTGTACCCCTCCAATATCAATACCTCACAATCATAAAAACACGGTCACGAGAACGATCACGATAACAATAGTAAACATGAACAATAGTCAATCACCCAACTCTCGTGTGTGTAAATATTAAAGACACGAAAATATCATGTATGAGTGAAATATAACAATATAAAGTAAATGCACATGAAAGCGTCAGCAGGTACTTGCCTTGGTTTGATTTGGAGTTGACTGGCGTGATATGATCATATTGGCACCAAAATAGTCTCAGGAGTCAAAACTACGCAAGATGATTTCAGACGATGGAACGAATTATGTCATTAAGTTCAGAATAGCCAAATTAGCTAGGGACGTTATGAAGAAGTTCGAGATTTGCAAGAAGGTAGGAATAGGTGACTAGCCAGGGACGAGTTTGAATAATCGAAGAAGTTTTAGATATATAAATATTTTGGAAAATATTTATTATGTTTGAAAAATATATTCTTATTAGTAAAATAGTTTTAGATAAATACTTGAAAGTCATAAAATCATCTTTTTATCAAAACTATAATTTTCTTGTAGAAAATATTACAACAATATTTAATATCATAAAGTAATACAATAATATACTTCAAGAATATCTCAATATATAATAATAATTAACCAAATTAATATCAATAAAGCTAAACAATATTACTTACTTAATATCAAAATAAAATTAGTGATAATAGTAACCTAATAGTGTACA
>JANAVB010006795.1:4209396-4326896 GCA_029216955.1 Iris pallida
AACAGGCCTTCAAAGTCGGGTTTCCAAGACAGTCTAAAACGTCTAAAAATCGAGTTTTTTCCTCGATTTGGAACTCGCTTCCTAACGCACATGGTACGAAACAAAATAAAGTAATTGAAAGAATCTACAGCCCTATAGGATGTGATCATACCCGTGAAGATAGATCCAAATTTGGTTGTTCACACGTCGAGAAACCCCGTCGCGAAGTCGCCCGCGAAGCTGCTGTCCTGTTACTGTTTCTCAGCTTTACACGTACGCGTGTGGCCTCCGGCGACTCCGTCGCCGGCCAATGGCCGCCCACGGCGGGGCTGGCACATGCGCGGGTGGTGTGCCTTGGTGTGGTGGCGGTGTGAAGTAATTAGGGTTTAGAGTATTCCTCTTCCTGAATATATACGCGTCGAACAAATGAGCGGGGGAAAGAAGTTCCGCTCGATTTGTTATACTCGACTGAGACAGCTCGGGCTGGGCCACTTTGGGGTATGCTGGGCTAAGCTCGTTTGGGCTTTTTCATTATCTTTTTCTTTCAACCATTTAACGTTTGTTGTTTGACATCACATAATCTCTTCATTCATTACAGCTTCACCCAGTTTTTAATGGTCTCATTCTTGAACAATTAGCGGTATTCCTCCAATCCTTTATTAAATCATAAAAAACATTCTTGATACATCCAGACTTCTTCAAACTTAAAAAGGAATTCTTAACAATCAAATTGTTATCAAATTCTAATATCAAAAATCTACTCCTAGGAATCATTATCAAATTCTTGACACATTATCACTAACAATAACATAACATTATGAAACTTATTTCAAAACTATTATATATCAAAAACCTATCAACTTGGCCATAATAGAATTAGCTCTACAATTACGCCAAGTAAACCTATCCCCATAAATGGGAAGATCAATCAACTGTAAAATGCTGATACCATTAGTAAAATTATCAGCCTCCTACCTTCTAAACCAAATATTACCTTTTTTTCATGTAGCAATCTAACCATTAAAATCTCCACCAGTAATCTAATTTTTCTTTTTAGTAGGACCATGTAAATCATTAAATAATAAAAATATTTTCAAAATTTTTTGGGAAGGGGAGCTACAAATCTACCCACCTTAAAAATAATTTTGTCCTCGAAATTCTAATCAATAACTATTCCATTAAAATTCAAAAAGGAAGTCTACTTTTACCTAAATTTAATTCCTCAAAAAATAGTTTATATCTTTCTCCTAGCCATCTTTTAACTACGAAATCTCGGGGGCTTCTACCCACCTTTGGTCACACTACTCCTCAAAACATGGCCACTAAAATCGTATATTCTTCTAACTAGTTGTTAACAATTCTATCAATAGATATCTAGGACATCTGGCATCTAAAACCCCTCCTATCTATAAACAAATGAATATTCAATATTCAAGCAATATTATACTATAATTTAAGAATTACTGATAAATTCTAGACAGCACAATCATTCGTCACCCCGGAATAGGAAGGGACGAGTATAAATGGTACGGAAAGCAAAGAAGTATAATCGAGAGCAAATAAGGAGTTTAAAATGGCGTAGAAAATTTCTAGAAGAATTTTTAAGGCAGAGTGGCTTAAGATTTCTAAGGTTTAGTCATAGTCGCAGGCTCGTACCAGTACAGTTACGTAACCGGTACGATATGCTCTGTAATAAGGACAGAAAGATAAGAGAGAATATTCAAGGGCAACTATGATGTTTCAAGTGCGGTAGAAAGTATCCAAAAATGTGTGTTTATGAATCATTGAATTATTTGCTAGATTGGACTACTCTAGTCCAGTCACTTGCTAAATCGAAGAATTCTTCGTTTCTTAGAGGGGCTTGCCATCCGTGCAATACAGAAGTTCTGTTCTCAAAATTCTAAACAAGGTTCTAAAATAGAATAGAATTTGAAAAATCAAGATTGTGATCTATTTCGTGGTTATTTAAACACACGAGCAAGGAATATAATGCAACACAAGATCGTGTCGCGACTTCTAGATGGAAGAATAAGGATTACAAATGACTTCACATTCTAAGAGGTGGAGCCTACATAATAGGTATAGGGACCTATTTTAAGTAGTTTGGTTTTATAATCCAAAAATAGTGGTATGCATGAATGGGTTTTACTGGGTCTTAATGGGTTCCCTAATTGGACATCACTCGTTGATTGGATGAACCTTAAATTTCAATCTATATTGACTGAACAAGATCCCAAAATAAAACTATGTCTACTAGGTTAGGGTAACCTAGAATAGGATTCCTCCCAAGTGGTTGATCTAGTTGCTAGTCGGGTTGGTTAACTAGGTCCATAAGCCTGAAATATGCCTTCAATGACTTTTGTGTTTAAGTAGCACATGAGGTCTCAATTAGGTGGTACACTAGTGGCAGGTGCGTAGTGGGCTTCGAGTAGGTCACAACCACATATTGGATTGAAGAAATTAATTCGAAGTTAAGGCTCTAATGGAAGTCGGAAAGTATACCGGGTAGGTACTATGGTAAGAGTTATAGCTAGTCCTTTTTGTCCTGAAGGTCGTACCACAAAAATAGAGTACAAAGGGGCTGGTTTGAGTAGGACATGATATACCTAGATGAAGGTGGACTTGTCTAGATTGACCAATTTTGACTCCTAGTTAACCAATCTTGACTTGTTGACCTAGTTTGACCTAGACAGTTGAACATATTTGACTTAGAGTTGGCTTTGGCCTATATTGACTTAGAAATCAAGTAGATTGCATCATATACTTCATTTACCTTATTTTAAACACATCATAACCTTTATTGCTCTGATTAGGACATTGTGACTCCTATTCAGACATATGATATTCATCAGTCATTCAGGGTATCAGGCGAGGACATTCTCTGATAGTTCTTTCATTTACTTGTCGATTACTATATTTTAGTTCTAGTTAGTTCTATGTGATTCTTGTTACAAATACGTATTAATATTTCTGAATTCATGTGTGCAACAAAAATACTTTACTCCTTTATCCTCTACTGTTTGAACTATTCGCACCACCTATTGGCATCTTCATGTGCTGGTTGGACTTGTATTCGATTGATGTGTCGGATTATGGATTCACTTATATTAGATGGACGGAAAAATACTTGATTTGACGTGAACATTCCTACTGTTTGAACCATCTCTCTGTAAATGATATTTGAACGATAGCCATCCCACACTTGGCCAGGTGTGCGGTGTGCCGTATTACCCTTAGCTATTCACATGTCTATCTCAGTATTTTAAAACACACTTGGATCATTGATTAGAATTATTATTAGAACCATCATGGATCATTATTAGCACCACCTTATTCGAACTACCTAGTTAGAATATTGGGTGGAATCACATTCGACTCATCTTGTATTAGACTCACATAGGGATTACTCTCGACTTACATTGTATTGTTTTGACTTATATCATGTTACTCTAGTTCAGCTAGCTTGTATTACAATCTTCCTTGCTATGTTCTTTCGCTTGTTTGTTACATTACTTCTCTTGTAATTTAACTGTTATTCTATATCATCACTTGTATAAAACTGCCATGTTCATCAATATAACTGTCTATAACTGCTTTATAGTTTTTGTCATTTACTAGGGATTTCTAGATGAGTTGTGCTCATTCTTGTCCAGACTGGAACTGTTGAAAATATTACAGATGCTTGCCCCGAGAACACTTGACCTACTTACTATGAACCAGGAGTTGGCTTAGCTACCTTTGGCCTCGACACTCAGGAGTGATCGGGAGACTAGCTAGTAGACTTGCTTAGATTCACGTTTAGAACTTTAATTGTAATAACTTGAGATATTCAGTTTGTATTTGAGTTTGTTTGAGATATTATTATTTAGTAGTTTATATTTGATGTTGTTGTTTAGTCTTTAGTTATAAACTTCTGTGTTATCTTATCGTGCTAAGACTTTGATTGAGATTTCATTATATCTATACTTGTCCTCCGTTCGGAGTTAAAATTTTGACAAGTACATTATATAATTGCGTGAGTTGTTGTTTAGATAGTGACCTAGAATAACATTCTACCGCCGACACTGCGGCGTAGGCTGGACGTACCCACTTCTCGTGCCCCTACACTGGGTGCGGGTCGTGACATAATCCGTGCCAGTTACGCTAGCACGGCTACACTCGTTCGTCCTAGGCCAAATCGGTTCCTTGGCCTAGGAAATCGTTTGAGGAAACTATCCCTTGTGTACAACTTGTCTAATGACCGTACTAATCTTCGTTGTTCTTTAGAACTTAGCCCATTTTAAGGTACTTCGTCTTATCGTTGCAATAATCGTTAATCGATTCAATCTTCATTTTGCACAGATATATAGTAAATTTGGCATAAGAAAGCACGCATCAATATCATGTTATTGCAGTTCTATAGCAAGTGTTCGTGAGGAATCATGCCATAATTTATTGATTCAACACTATAAAGACAAGTATATATCCTTTGTTTTTATGATGATTTTTAAACCAGAGGGTCGAAGGGGAGGAGTGTAACCCCACTTCCCAAAATTTTGAAATAAAATTTTATTTATTATTTATTTTTGTTAAATGGTGATTTTTAGAATTTTATAAATATTTAATTAAATAGCTATTATGATAGGAGGCTTTAGTCATGGTTAAAATTTAGAGTACAAGATGAATAGAAATCATGGCAAGGATAGTGCAATGGCGTGCTTTGACTAGTGTTTTAGCCATGGTAGGGAAGACCAACCCATATGTGTGTTCTAACTAGGAAAACTAGGCCAAGTTGCGACTTAACCCCTGTAGACGATTTAATTATTTATTTAATTAGATTAATAACTTTTATGATATCCGGTTGTACCGAAACTAGTCAGACTGGACCCGAACCGAGCCCAAGCCCATGTAGTCATATAGTGCGACCAACCGTGTCCATGTAGATATATAGATGTGTATATCTAATTATAGCTCATTTTTATAATCTAGTAAGTAATTTCTGTTAATTGAATATTAAATATAATAGACGTATTATTTTCTATTTTTATTTCTACTTACCTTGGAAAAATATAATATATAATTTCCTTAGATACCTTTGTGCAATTTGGAATATTAGATTATATATATAGATATATGCGTGACTTGAAATAATTTCATATATGATTTTTATATTAATTATAAAGGTTAATAAATAAATTTATATCATATATGCGTTATTGCTGGTAATAGCAATATTTTATATTGAATTACGATGATATTTGCTAAATATATTTTCTTAGCTTTTATTTTAATTTATAGGCTAAAGGCATGGTAGTAACTGTACATTAGATTTGGATATATATATATATATATATATATATATATATATATATATATATATATATATATATATATATATATATATATATATATATATATATATATATATATATATATATATAGGTCATATTTATTTAATGGCATAATTGTTATTATTTTCTATAAATCAATATTTGTTGTATACAATAAAATAATATTTTTGCCATTAATATTTGATTTAGAAAAAGGCATAACAGGTTATGTTCATTCATGGCATTTAGAATTAATAGGAAGTATAATTGTGTATATTGTATATATACCTACCTATACATATACATGTATATATGTATATGTTATAAGCTTTAAAACTATATATATATATATATATATATATATATATATATATATATATATATATATATATATATATATATATATACACACACACACACACACACACAACTAACCTGACCCAGGATACCCGACAATAGAAACCTACACATATATATAGTATCGAGAGAGGGAGTTCGACCATTAAACCTAAACTCTAGCCAAACCCTCCCTCATGCCAGTGCCGCCTTTGGCCCCTACGCCGCCGCGCACCATGCCCACACCGTCGCCAAGGAACACCTGAATGGCGGCAGCAGCAATTATGCTACAATGGCAACTTCGTCGCACGATTTCACAACGCTCGATCGACCGTTTGTCGATCCATTTTTTTAGGTATATTCACAACCTATACAACTGAATTCCCTTCAATTACCTTGTATCTATATGCCCTAGGTTACCGACAAAATGACGCAAAATTCGACTAAAAGCCTGTTGTGCAAACAGCAAACAGAGCAGTCCCGACCCCGTTTTGGAATACCAAAATTGGTCGATCCATTAAGAAATTCAGAAAAGTAATAAAAGGCTATCCTAAACAACCGATAGGAGTTTGAAAACTGTTTTATAGAATTATTTTTTGTCTACTGGACAGCAAGAAAACTAATTGCAAAGTTTAAAAAAAATAGTTTTTGGAAAATTGAGAATTTAGGATAATTTTCCTGATATTACGTGCGTCCTGACAAATCGGGCGACGTATTTGCAACCCATGAGCATCGAAAGATGCGTATCGATATTATCGACGTGTGGACTTGGCGGAATTCGATTCGTTGTGCGTGCGCGACGAAATCGAAGCGTATCCGTCAAAATATCCCGTATCGGCCCCTATGCAAACTAGGCCCTAACTTCGCGCACGTTCGTCATCTCGAGACAAAATTTGAGCCAACAGGCCTGTATCATTTTTCTAGTCCTATATTCCAAGTTTGGTCCGATTCAGAAAAGGTCAACCGAAACACCATTTTGGCGGACCCGCGATCCGATCCAACGGATGAATTTGTGCATGACCCGCCGGAATCCAACTTTGGACATACAATTGGATTTGTCTCGTCAAACCGGATCTGTAGACATATCGTTTGACAAATTTAGAGACCGTAGAAAGTTTACCAGTACCTACGGTCGTCATCACCAGACAGCAAGTTCAGTCATAAAAGTTTCTAAAACTTGTCGTGGTCATAATTTTCTCTCTAGAACTCAAAATCCAGTCAAACCAATGCCAAAACTGCATGAAATTAAATTTTCTACCACATGGAACAACTAGTTTTCGAAAATAAAATTTTTTGATAGATCATTTCCATGAAAACCCATAGTTTAAAAACTTTAATCTGTACCAAAATAGCCATCAAATTCGAAAATACAAAATACTAAACATGTGGAGAATGTAAAGATGCGTAATATAGACTAAAAATATTGAGAAAAATTAAAGAAAATAAAATAAAGAAGTGTTCTCGCTATTAGTGCAATATGTTCTTGCCTAGGTGGTTGAGGAAAATTAAGTGACTGAGGAGAGAGAAAGGGGAAAAGAAGATTTATATGGAGGGTAGAAGGGTGGTCCTACTGAACCCTAATGCTAACATGTTCTAACCCAAATAACTAATGCCATGCTCCATGCTACATAATTAAATAAAGGTCTAGATCACAACACGGTCCAGTATTCTATCATCGAAGCTGTGAACCACACCTATAATCAAACAAGGACCAAGGATGGCACACTACTCCACGATGAGACACTGCCCCATACCATGATAGGATATAGGTGCATAATATAGGTATACATGATACAAATACCCGATATCATATATAGGAGTAATAAAAAGTACGTATATTGGGAATGGGGAGTGACATTTTTTGCCTTTGGAATCACATACTCTATTTCAAAGTGAACATACTCCACATTGATCTCATGCTAATCTTGCTATTATAGTTATCATACTAGCTCGCCATCAACCTTTTCGAACTTTTGAAAGCTAGTGTCAAGAAGACTTGTTTGGCATCCACCTTGGATCTAGACGAGATTCATGTTGGCTTTGTGAATATGTCGAATCTCAATTTGAGATTTTTATTAATTCTTTTTTCAAAAAAAGTCTTACAAATCTATGTAGAATGATATCGTGACAAATCTAGCTTGATATAAAATTAACAGGGTTAAAAATATTAGTCCCGGGGCACAACTTTTGATGGAAAATTGAGAAAATAAAACATTTGTAAAAACAATATTTCTATGCAATACTTCAAAGAATGTGCACAACAGAGATCCTAGGAGGATTCTGGATTACGAAAATCTAAAAAGATTTTGTAACAACAGCAAACGATAGTAGTACTTCTAAAAAGAAGGTACAAATCGAATTTCTAGCAGCAGCAGCAAAGTGAATGACAGGCGAAAGAAGGAAGAACAGCCTGCTGAGGTGAATGATCACCATTGCTCAAAGCATAATTCGTCCCACACGAATGGCTTCCAGGAACCAACAAGTTCGACAGAAAACTTTGGAACACTCTACTCTTCTGACTCCTCAGAAGGCGCACGGACTCCAGCACTAAGTGGCGCTGGTGCACTGCTTCTCTTCTCTCTCAAACTCTGTGGAAACACATAAGAAATTGTGCTAAAAAATAATTCTGCCTTATGTAGATTCTGAACATTGTACTTGTATTCTACTTTTCACTATGATAGAGAAGAGAGCCTTATATAAGCCCGTGTTATAACTGCTCAGTTAGCAGAATATTTGGGACGTGGGAAAAAACTACCCCGAACGTGCTGTAACCGCTCAAATCGTGCACAGACACGATCTGAGTCAACTTGCGCATAGCGCACGCAACTTGTGCCACCTGCTCAACTTGCACACTGTGCACAGCACGCACAACACTACTTGTGCCACTTGTGCCACCTGCGCCACACGTACCGTGCGCAACCTGCACAATCCGTGCGATATACACACTGTGCCACTCGCACAACTTGTGCCACTTGTGTATTGCGTACACCCTGTGCAAACTGTACAATACGTACAATCGGCTGCACAAGAGGTTCGCTCAACGAGTGCAACTTAAATGCACTATGCACCTAGCGATGATGCTAACATGCTAAGTGAAAAGTGTGCCAACAAAATACCATATTACGCCTCATGAGCCCATGAGTCCGAGTCCGAGTCCGAGTCGGTAAGCCCCTACGGGGCATAGCTCTAATGAAAATTAATTTTTCAAGAGCAAAAAACATAAATGCTTTTATTATTGATTTAGCATTTTTCCATTAGAAAAATACCTCCATATGGCATACCCATGTGCACCTCCACACCACATGTGCATCTCTAAACAAGCATATCTATTATACGGAGATACAACTCCTATGGCCTAGCCGATGTGGGACTAAACTTTCCAATAAAAAGGTCAAACTCCAACAATTATCACGACCCGCACCCTAGAGTTAGGGCACGAGAACGTAACGACGCCCAGCCTACGCCGCAGTGTCGGCGGTAGAACGCTGTCCTAGGTCACAACATCTAGCATTATAATGATAAGCAGTTTATACTCCCCAAATGGGGGTGACATAGCAGATAAAGTCTCAATCACATCTAAGGTAGAGCGTGATAAGGAAGATAGATAAAACATGAAATCCCAAAATAAATACAGGAGATAGAAGTCTAAGTGTCTAAGATACATGAACCCAGAAGTACATCTCAAAACTCAAATAAGATACAGTAATCCACAAAGTAAATACAACTCCAGACAAAATGAAAATAACTACCTAAACAACCTATAATGTGTCTCCTCTAGGCTAGCAGGCACCTCCAGGCTATCTGTAAAATTTATCAACAGGTCCAGTCAGGACTGGAGCGAGTACAGTACATCTCAACAGATCATAGCAGGTTAGAAAATATAGACATGCAGTAAAGTAAGATACAGGTACTGAAGAATGCAGTATATAAACAGAGAGAGAACTGTAATAGAAATATCTACTATACATAGAGAACTAGCAGTGACTAGTGAGTCAGAGTACAATATGAACATGTAAATGGCCTGGGATGATTCTGATAAGACACTAAGGAATGATTCTGATAAGAAACTACTGGTGTATTATTCACATGTCCAAATTCTACTCCCCCGTACCCCCAATCAATACACAAGGATCCAGCCAGGTTATGTTATGATACTATGTACAGACCCCGAAGGTGATAGACCCCGAAGGTGATAGACCCCGAAGGTGATACATAGTAGACCCATAAATGGGATAAGGATTCCAGGATGACTCTGTGATCATAAGAGTATATGTCACAAGTGATCGAAGAATCAACGAAGCATAGTGATACGCCATGTAAGTGAAACGCACAAACATAGAGTACCCGATGCTCCCTAAGGATAACATCTCAAGAAGGGATCCATATAGTACCAATCCGTGTGACCAACATGACAGTACAAGTAAAGTAATCTACTGCAAGAAATAATACTAAGCAGGATATGAAATGAACAGAGAATGTACTCACCTCGATTGGTTGGAGTCGACGTGCGCGACACGAACGTGTCGACACGAGGTAGGTATACTGCTAAGCTCTACAGAGGGTCCCAGACGACGACACGGGCAGTCCCGATGAGTCCAGAGTAGTCCAAATAGCCTAGTTTGGTATATAAAAGTCTAAAATCAGGGTTTGGTACACTAATCAAATCAAGAAATACAAAATGACTTAATGATCACGATTTATGATTTCAGAAAAATATGATTAAATAAATATAATAAATTTTGGAAATCCTTATAATGTTAAAAACTATATCTGTATTAATCAACATATTTTAGATAATACTTCAAAATCCAAGAAAATCATTTATGTACTAATAAATGACAATAATGCAAAACAAATACATATATATATATATATATATATATATATATATATATAATAAAAAAATATATATATATATATATATATATATATATATATATATATTAAAATTGATATTATAAGAAAACATAGGACTAGAAGCTCAAAAATCAATTAGTGGTAATATTAATCCTAAAAATCCTAATTATTAATAGAACAATACCAGCAAGAATTTAATAATAATAATAATAAAATAATATACATTATATGTAAACTAATATATTTTATATCAAAACTTGTTATACCTATATAAACAAATGTAAACTAATATAATTATATATAACTAATACACATTATATAATATGCCATTATACATTATTATAAAATTATTGTACATAATATTATATTAACATTTATAACAAATATATATTTTATAGGACAATATACATTATTATACTAATATACATTTTTAAACAATTATACTTTTTTATTTTACTAATATATATTATATATATAAACCAATACATATTATAAATATAATTATATATAATAACTAATATATTATAAACTATTATAATAACTAATATCCTTTAAAGTAATAACTAATACAATACTAAACTAACATTAAACTAAACTAATTATAAAAACTGAACTAATATTAACATATAAACGAAAAGGGGCTGTCTCCCCCAACTTCACAAAAAAAACAAAGGAGGTCCAAATTAAAAGGGGGTGCTCACGAATTGGGGAGGGGGTTCTCGGCGACCTGGTGGCGGAGCGCAGGCGGATTGTCGGGACTCCGGCGGAGCAGCCGCAGAGGGATGGCAGATGGGCGCGCGGCTCCGGAGACCGGCGCCGGGGTGAGCTGCAGGTCGGCTTCGCACAATGGCGGTGCGAGCTCGGCGGTGGAGTTGTGCCAGGCTAGGTAGAGGAAGGTCGGGGCTCCGCGCGGTGGCGCCGGCGGAAGAGCTCCGGTGAGGTCAACTCTCCCTCTCTCTCTCTCTTTCTATGGTTATTGGGGGAACACGGTGGTGGTCGTGGTATTCTGGTGGTGGCGGTGGTTCTGATGGTATTGGTGAACGGTGGTGGCGGAGGTGATGTGCGGTCTGGTGAATGGCGGTAGCGGTATGTTGCATCGGCCAGGGGATGGCCGGTGGCTGAAGGTGGCGGCGGCGTGTGGTGGGCTACAGTGGCGGTGGTGATGGCAGTGGTGGTGGCGGTGGTTCTGATGTGCGGCGGTGGTTGTGGCTGTGAAGGGTGGTTCGGGTGGAGGGATAAGGAGGAGCTCCGGTGATGGTGTTCTGACGTATGGCGCCGGCCGTGCTCGGCCACAGCGGGCTCCGGCCGGGGGGGGGGGGTGTTGGCAATGGGCTGGGTTGGATAGGGAAGAAAATGGTGGCTGCTAGGAAAATACCTAGGGATGGGTGTAGGAATCTTAGGGTTTTGGGAAAAGTGATATTTATAGGAAAAGTGGGAAGCACCCTAAAATGTACATGTAATAAAATAGGAAAAAGTAAAAATACTAACTGCTAACCATAGCTAACTGCTAACATATCACCTGCTAATTAATTAGTACAAAAATAAATATTAGTTATAATTTAGTAGCTAAAATTACTAGTTAATACTAATTAAATCAAGTGGCTAATTATAATTTTGCCAAAATTTTCCTAATTAATAAAATACTAATATATTCACTTAACTATTTAATATATTTAACAATCATTTATTTACTAAATAATATATTTGAAATTCCGAAATTCAATAACCATTTTTTCCATAGAGAAAAATAATTAAAACTTATTGATTCAAGAAAATAACGGAGAAATTCCAATAGGGCAAAATCGCCTAAAATAGTAAACCAAAGCCAACCAAAGACCGATAGCAATCACGGTCAAATCGTTTTCCCAAAAATTACAAATTGTACATTTTTTCGGGATTTAGAAAAATTCGAAGTTTTGAAAATACGAAATAAAATAAAATACAAATTTCCGAAAATATCCAAGAATTCAATTTACGGAGGTTACAACAATCCCCCACATATCTATATATATGGGTTTGAGTGTTCCCCACAGTAACTGCCCATCATGCATTAGGAGAGATGTTGCTGACAACTTCAATCTTCCCGCATGGATCAGATAACAGACTATAATACAAGAATGGACTAAGCCTTAAATTCTGCACCATAGCTGAAATTCTTTCCACTCAAAAAATGTAATTACATGTGCTTCTGGCTACACATTAAAGGCTATGTGCCAGCCTATTTTCAATGTCCATACACTATAAGTTTACCCTCAATAGACGGCCTGCTATCTCTGTCCATACACTATAGGTTAGTTCTTTATTAAAGAGACATGGCATGAAGCGCTTTGCGCTTCTCTTGCGGTGCTACGCCGCTATGATATGGCCTAAAGCCGAGGCCTACCTTCGTACCGAAAACTTCATCGTAGTGTCATACTACTATAGAATGAGGTCACCCCCTCTTTGTAGTGCCACACTACCCAGCTTGAAGCCTTAGGCTCCCTTGCAGTGTTACGCCGCAACGACATAGCTTGCAAGGCCGAGGCTTTACCCCTATCAGGGTACCCCATCGTGGTGTCGTGCCACTGTAACATGAGAAACTCCTCCGCTTTCTAGTGCTGATTACACCCTCTTTAATTTTAATATACAGTATTAGGCTACCTGCCTATTTGCGGTGCTACGCCGCTGTGACTTGGCTCGCAAAGCCGAGACGTTACCTTTCGGGAACCTCATGGTGGAGTCACCCCACTATAGCATAGAGTTTCACTCCTTGTAGTACTGTGCTACCGTGCTTCCTGTAAAGCACACCAGGCATTCACTCTGCCTGAGAACTCATTAAGGCGTTTAAGACAACCTTCCTACAAAATTTGTTTTTCGCATAAAACAACAGTAGACAACAGTGGTTGTAGGTCCGTAACCTCTCTATGCCCAATAGGACACGTATCCACCGTTTCTGATTTTTTTTCGATTAATGGTCCTCCCTTGAACCAAAAGCTAGATGCCTGGTAGATTTCTCTTTGAACTAATAGCATAAAACTTTATGGTAGGATTGCAATAACACAATATTAGAAAGCCTTCAAGCCTATTTTACTTGCTGTGTCATCGACCAGCTGGCGTTTGAGACCCTTGGTGAACGGATCTGCCAGGTTTTTCTGACTCTGAATATCAATCATTGTAATTATACCTCTCTTGATAAGATCGTGTACTGCCCTGCGCTTCAACCGCACAGTCCTCTTCTTCCCATTGAAGAGGTCATTTGATGCCACCGCCACAGTCGCCTGGTTGTCGTAATATATCAGTATTGCCAGTATTTGTGCCCCAACAACTGGAAGATCATACATGAGCTCCCGAAGCCATTCTGCTTCCTCCACTATGGTATCAAGTATAAAGAACTCAGATTCTATGGATAACCTTAAAAGCATAGTCTGCTTCTTCGAGTTCCACAATATAGCAGCACCATCCAGTATGAAAATGAATCCACTTGTGGACCTCTCGCTCTCTAACTCTGAGCACCAGTTGGCATCACTGAAGCCTTCTACTACCGACGAATCTCCGCTGTAGTGCAGTGCATATGTCTGAGTCTTCTTGAGATACCTCATAACCCGTTTCACAACTTTCCAGTACTCAATGCCTGGGTAGCTCGTAAAACGACTCAGCATTCCACAACGAAAGCTATGTCAGGCCTTGTGGCAGTAGTGGCATACATCAAGCTTCCGATTATGCTTACATACTGTAGAAGTATAGAAAAGAATAAAGAAAGATCCATGCGGCCAAGGATCCCCATACGGCTCAGAGAGCGCATGCGGCTCAGGGACCCATGCGGCTCAAGCGTCTATGCAGCTCGAATAGTTCCATGCAGCCCGGAGAAGAGCCACATGGCCCTCAACAGCTCTTCCCTTTGTCTTTTACTGCATTTAATACCTTGACGGCTGACAGCTCTGACCAATGACAGAAGGATGCAATAATGACCCTGTCATAATAGCATACTCCTAGGAAAACGAAGGATATCTCTGACACAATCCGTCAAACCCCAAAAGACCTTCATGCGGCCTTGACACGTGGACAGTCACATGCGGCTCAGACAGAGACCACCCATGCGGCTCAGGCAGAAGCTATCCCATACGGCTCAAGAGAACTATCCCATGCGGCTCAAAGGCTATCTCTATGCGGCTAACGAGGACTATCTCCATGCGGCTCACGAAGAAAGCACCCATCATGCGGTCACCTATGCTCATGCGGCTCAGATCACCACCATGCGGTTCAAATGTTCAGGGGCCAATCCCAAGCAGCCTTGACACGTGGCCAGCCTTATGCGGCTCAATGGAGAGCAGTCCTCATGCGGCTTAGATTTTCTAAGTGGCTCGCGGTTAAGACACGTGGCATGATAATGGGACACGTGGCATCAAATCGACCGAAATCCATCAATAAATCCTAATAAAATATTGGGCTCAAAACAAATCATTTGTAATCAATCAAATTGAACAGTGACAGGTGATCCGAGCTTAGCATAACAAATCGTGAGGATTTATGGCAATCATCATTAATTTTCTACAGAGATTTGATGCAATCACATTAATTGCTCAAATCTATTATGAACGGCCCAGATTCAATAACCGCCGACTTTTGAGAATGGGCAATCATTGCAAACCCTAATGATGCCCTCCACTCTTATAAATAGCAAGGTGCCATTCCCTTGTAAGATACAGAGACGGAGAGAGAATAGAAGAGCAGAGAGCAGAGAGTAGAGAGAGAGAGAGAGCACACCCCCCTCGGATCCAGAGAAAAAAGAGAGCATTTCTTCCTCAACGCCAAGCAGTTCTTCTACAGAGCCAAGGTTACACCCGATCGTCCAAGGAGTAAGGCAGAGCTGCCGTTGCTTTCCCGAGCCTCTATCGTCACCCCCCAGAATCTAAAATAAACAATTGTACTTAGATTGTTGTACCTAAGTTTTCGTCCCTAGGCTTTCTTTGTACGAGCAAGTTTGTATTATGAGTCTAAAGTTCAGTCCTCCGATAATTGTTCTGTACTTTTACAATCAATGGCAAACACGATGGCGACTCTGCTGGAGACAAACTTCTCCACGACTGAGAAGTTGGTGACGCAATCGGATGCAGCCAAACTTGGCTCCACGCAACAGAAGATGGTCGTCCGCTTCGACCAACAGGCGTTTGAAGAAATGCACTCTAAGGGAAGCACTGGCCCGATCCAGAAGCGAACCGGCACAAAAAAAGCTCGCAGCGAGTGGAGGCCAAAGTCATTTGCTCCTCTCCAAGCTCGGGACGGAGTACTCTCTGCGGCCCAAGACAGCGAAGGCGACTCTAATGCGGCCCCACTTCAAGCTATAGAGGACTCTGCTGTCCCCAAGTCCGGCAGAGGAAAGCACTACGATGCTGGACTTGTAGGGGCAAAGAATGAATCTATGTGCTCCAGGAAGAAATCGAACAAGGGCACTAGCCGCAAAAAGAAGACTCATGCGGACAAGATTGTCGGCCGCATGAATGATGACCATGCGGCTGAGACTGCTAGCCAAATGCATAATACTCATACGGCCAGGATTTCCAGCCGCATGGAGAACACTCATGCGGCCAGAATTTACAGCCGCATGGAGAAGACCTATGCGGCTACGACTGCCAACTGCATGAAGATTATTGATTCCAGCCGCATGACGCCTACTCCATGCGGCTCTGTCTTCGACCGCCTCTCCTATGGTCCTGATCTCTTGTGCTCCCAAGAAGACATGTCTGACTCTCTCCAGCACCACTTAGACTCTTCCTACTATGTGTCATCACGTACTAGAGTGAAGAAGTCTAGGACAACACGAGCTTGGCAAGCTCGGTCCGCTGATCCGACCTCTGACCATCCGAGCGTCCCACATACTGTTATGCGGGCCTCTGATGGGAAGTTGTACAGAACCACTCGAGTCCAGCCCCCGGCGGCAAACGGACAAAGAGGTTCGCAAACGTCTCCCAAAATCCAGGGAGCAAACATGGTCGATCCGGACCCATCTGACTTGCGTGAGGCCATCCTCCACAAACGCAAGAAAAGAGAAGGTGCCTCAGGGTGCAAAGAGTCCTCCCACAGACGTCACTATACCCAATTCATTGTCAACTGCTGTTGCAATAACGCGACTGTACGAGAAGACCGGCTGTCCGTCTTCCAAAGACTGCAACAAACATGTTCAGAAGACGAGGCACTTTCCGTCGCCTCCTGCAACTCTGCTCAGAAAATCCCCGCCGACGGGAGAGGGAAGAAGACAAATATTCCCAGCCCAAATATTTCAACCACTATGACTAAGAGACTATCGTCTAAACGGGTGCCCACCACCGGAGTTTTCCAAGGTACCCGTTCGAAGACAAAATCTGCTACAGCGGGAGATTCATCGTCCACACCACTGGGGGTTGCTGGGACTTGGGGTAGCACTCCTCAGAACATCTACGATAATCCGATGATCCAAGAAGATGAACCCGATGAAACAACTCTCCCATCAGATACAGCAAGGGCCAACGTCCCCGAGGACGTCCACGAATCCCATGATGAAGCAAATTCTGAAGCTGGGGGTACTATCCCTTCTGAGTCTGAACCAGAGGAGAACATTCCTACATACCCCGATGACTTCTCGCTATAAGGGTATGATTCGGAAGGCACGTCCTCCACTGTTCCTTCCTTCTCTCCTTATGTAAAGACGGTGTTCATGACGGACAACAACCAAGGTGGTTCCAGTGATCGCCAATGCATCGAAACTCTGGAGGACATACTACATGCCTTGGTCAAATCTGTAGACGAGATCAAAGCGGCCCTTCCAACTCTCCAAGGAGGGACGCCTGGCCAAACAAGCACGGATCCCGCGGTCAATGCGGACTCAAACTCAGCGGCACCGAACCCGGGCAACAATCCTCCTAAAATGACGGCCCCCACCATTGTGGATGAGGCCAGGGAAGCAAGAAGAGAGGTCCAGGAGCTCCGAGCCATGTTTCACGCTCGAAAAACCTCTCAAGACCTCAGAATACGGAAACCATACCCTGCCGCATGGAGGGATGTCCCCTTCCCACCATGATATAAGCCGTTAAATATCAATCCTTATGATGGCAAGACCTCCATAATTCGGTACATCATTTACTTCTAGGTCACCACCGACCATCTGCCCCATGACGATGCCATTATTACACGATTATTCATCGGGGCATTAGAAGGAGTCGTCTTCGACTGGTATTGCAACCTGCCAGACAACTGCATCCACTCCTTCGCCAGCTTCAAGCGCATGTTCTTGGAAAGATTCTACAGAGTAGGACAGGACATCACAATGTCCACCCTCATGGACGTCGTTCAAGGGGAGAAAGAGTTGACAAGAAACTATATTAAGCGGTTTTGCCAAACCGCAATGAAGCTGCCGTCTGGTAACCCGGATTCCTCCTTAATTGAAATTTGCCAAAAGAGACTGCTTCCAACAATCATCCTCTGGATAGGCGAAAGTCAATTCAAGGACTGAAAGACGTTTATCATCAGTGCCACAAGCGTCGAAGAACGATTGAAGAAGGCTCGCCAACTGGGATTGCATATCTCAGAGGAAGAAGACAAGGGCAGGCATCCCAACGCCAACACCAACAATAGGAGTAGCTCCGCCAATAATCGAGACAACAAGGGCAAGCAGGCTATGGTGGCCGACAAAGCACAGAAACCTGAGTCAAAACCGGCAGACAAGCAATGGCCACAAATGACCTACTCCTTCGAAGACGGCCACGTCAAGCCCATCTTAGACATGTTCATACAAGGAGAAAGAATTCAGCTCCCTCCACCAAGACGGGAACCTCGGCCGGCAGAAATGGTGAACCCAAAGTACTGCCATTACCACCGCTACGTCCACCATGCTACACACGATGCTACCAACTAAAATAGTACATCCAAAATCTTATCGATTCGAGCGCTCTGGCCATCGATTTCGAAGAGGTAACTGTGGCTGCCAATATGGTGCCAGTACAATTTGGCAGCTTCTCTCTAACAGAGACTCAAGATGGTGTGGTCCCCATCCCTCTGGCGATAATGAAGATTGCTAATCTTCCACCTTCCCGAGATCAGGCTGCTAGTCTAGTGCCCCTCTCCACATCACAAGGGGAGGTTATGTGGGTCCATCCAGACTTAGTATCTGAAGTGACTCAGTCTACACCATCTTCCATTTGCAAGAGCAAAATTGGAAACATCAGATCATGTTGCATAATCTCGGCATATATCGAAGAAGTCGTAGCCGTCGTCACTCGGTCTGGGGCACAATCCCAACCTGTGACTGATAACCCGGCTGAAGATCATCAGCCCACTACAACTGACTCTCCGGGACCTTTTCAGCCTCCGACGACCGACAAGCCTAGGTCGAAGGAGACTCGCTTTGACAAATCCCTCCGGAAAGAGGCACCACAGGGGCTGGAGAGGCCCTACAACTTCGACATCTTGGCGCAATTGGCCAACACACCGGCCAAGTTGTCATTATACGAGCTCCTAAGACTCTTAAAGGATGTTCGCGCGGCTTTGAGCGATGCACTCCAAAATATCGACGCATACTTGGCTCAGGTCAACCTCACGGGAGAGAACCCGCCTGCAGATCTCCAAGACAGCGCTTGCATGGGAGCGATGCCCAATATTGTCTTCACTCCGCAGGATATGTTCATCAAAATCAACCTGCACGATCGCCCGTTATATTACACTGGATACATCGACGACGTAAAGGTGGATCGGATGCACATTGATCCTGGTTCTTCCATAAGCATCATCCTGAAGGGTCTGTTACATGATCTCCGTATACCTATGCATCGTCTGACGCCAACAAGCACCGCCATCAGCGGTTTCAATTCGGGCAGGAGCTACCCAATTGGAAAGATTCGTCTGAAGTGCCAAATTGGCGATCTCCAGTCGGAAGTCACCTGTTACATCATAGATACAGACACTTCTTACAACATCCTCTTGGAGCGCCCTTGGATATACGATTATATGATCGTGCCTTCTACGCTGTACCAATGCTTTAAGTATGTTGACAAACACGGCTTCGTGAGGACATAATTTGCCGATATCGATCCCTTCAAAGGGGTCGAATCCTACTACTCAGACTCCTGCCTATACGAAAAATTGAAGAGGCACCTTGGTGAAGGGGATGTGCAAGCTCGTACCGAGACGGCCACAAGATCAGAAGAACCTCTGACGATCCACCTCCAAGCTCGTAAACCTGGCAAGTCCGTACCCCTTACAGCCATCCTACGTAAGGACGCAATCAGCCTCTCGACACAAGAAGAGCAAATGATAATCCGGCTGCCAAGGTTCGGCCAAGTGCCGAGACTCACAACGGAGCCACTGACAATCAGTCTGCCTAGGGTTGGCCAGCCACAAATGGAGAAGCTCAATCCCTCTGACAAGCCAATGACGATACGCCTTACCAAGAAGAGTCGTCACCCCGATACAAAGTCGGGGGCTTCTAGCGAGCCAACAACTCCCCGTCCAGCATCAGGTACCAAACTAGGGGTCGCTAGTTTGCCAACAACTCCACGCTCGGCTCCACCAACTGAACCCCTGACGATCAAGCTGTCCAGGTCATCCTCTCAGTCTTTATTTATACAGTGGCTAGCCGAAGAAGAACCGGAGCTAGCCAAGTATGTGGCTGCCCACACTGATGTTCCCTCCGCAGTTGATGTAATCCCGCTAGAAAAGATACCTTACTTCGTCAATAAATGTCACGACCCGTACCCTAGAGTTAGGACACGAGACGTGGGTACGTCAAGCCTACGCCGCAGTGTCGGCGGTAGAACGCTGTCCTAGGTCTCATGCATTTAATCACATCTAAGGTAGAGTATGGTAAAAGATAGATAAAATAGAATGAAAATCACAGAGATACAATCCAGAAGTCTAAGTGCCTAAGATACACAAAACCAGAAAACATCTGAAAGCTCAAATACAGATACAGTAATCCATAAAGTAAATACAACTCCAGATAATTGAAATAACTATCTAAACAACCTCTAATGTGTCTCCTCTAGGCTAGCAGGTAATCTCCAAGCTATCTGTAAAATTTATCAAGGGGTCCAGTCAGTACAGGAGCGAGTACAGTACATCTCAACAATATCATAACAGGTTAGGAAATATAAACATGTTAGAGAGTAAGATACAGGATCTGAAGAAATAACATGATGAAAAAGAGAGAGGCTGTAAGTAAATTGCTACAATATATAGAGAACTATCAGTGACTAGTGATTCAGAGCACAAGATGGTTATGTAAACGGCACGATGTTGTACACGAGTAATCTACAGAGGCTGTACACGAGTAATCTACTGGATTTATTACATAACCACTTCTACTCCCCCGCCCCAATCAATACACAAGGATCAAGCTAAGTTATGTTATTATACACGAAGTATAGTCGCACACGAGATCATATGAAAACATGAATATACACGATTTCACACGATTTGTACACGAATGTCACGAATACAAGGAGTACACGATGCTCACGATAAAGTACACGAACACGAATACCTGATATATCCGCTAAGGGAATAACATCGCACAACAAGATCCATATAGTACTAATCCGTGTTTCCAACGTGTCAGCATCATGTAAAGTAATCTAAAGCAGGAAATATAATCCTAAACAAGATATGAAATAGAGAATGTACTCGCCTGATAACCTGAACAGCTGATAAGTATAGGGGTCCAACTGAAGCCACAGAGTCCTATTTAAAGCAACACAGGTTACAAGGTATTCAACTTGTAATAAAAGAAACTCTACAAGCAGTCTATATTATCCTAGGTTCTTCTAAGTCAAAACAACTCTAGGTCAACTCCGGTCAACAATCTAGTCAAACTAGGTCAAGTTTTGACTTACAGTTGACTTTTGGTCAATTGGTCAACTCTGGTCAAACATGGTTAATTCTAGTCTAATTATTAAAGATGTAAAGTGTACTTCGTTATTCATACGTCGAAACTTACGACACGCAAATCGAGATAAAAAGATCAACGGTAAAGTTGATAATCTTTTTATAGTGATCCACGTATCCATCATGTCAATTTCAGCGATGTGAGATCACTGGAATTGACTGAGCTCAGTTTCGTTGTACTAGTCCCGAAATACGAACATTATAAGAATTAATTATTAATAAATTATAAAAAGGTTAAACTCAGAGAAATTATAAACAAACATTGTCGGACGATGAAATAAACATCGCCAACGTGTCCAGAATGGTCAAATTAGCTAGGATAGCCTACCCATCGGTCCAATTTGGACACAAGGGCAAAAAGGTAATTTTGGGTCAAAATGGTGTCCGTGTCAGAGCCGTTTAGCACCGAAAAATGTGCAAGAAAACAAGTCTATAAAATATAACAAATTATATGTCCACAAAACCAGAATGACGATACGAACCCAACGGTTTCTCCAAAATTGGATTCCGTTGACCCGATCTCAATTTGGTCCGTTGACCAGAACTTGGAATTCCTGTTTGCACGGAAATGCGTGCCGGAGCTAACGTTCTCAAAACTCAGCAAACTACATGTCAACGAGTCCAAAATGTCGATACGAACTCAATGGTATATCACTAATTGGATTCCGATGAGCCGATCTTAAAATGACCCGTTGAACCGGATATTGGTATCCGACTTGCACCGAAATGCATGTCGGGTCCAATGTCCACTAAAATCTAGCAAATTATATGTCAACGAGTCCAGAATGATGATACGAACTCAACGATATATCCAGAATTGGATTCCGATGAGCCGGCGTCAAAAAGTCCCGTTGACCTAAAATGTGGGACCCACTTTGCACCGAAAAACGTGCCAGGGCCCACGTTCTCTAAATCTAACAAATTTTATATGAAAACATGCCTGAACGACGCCACGAGTGTACTGGTGGTGTCAGAAATGAAATCTGGAGTCTCGTGTTCAAAAATAGAATTTTACAAGTTAGAAATTACGAATTTGGACGACCAACTTTGGCGTCGAATTCAACCAATCAAACAAGCTTACAATGAAATGAAACTGGAGGAGTAATAAGAGGGTTATACCAGCTTCGTACAGGAACTGGTAGCACGCCAAATGGAGCTGCGGTGGAGGAGATACAAGCTGACGATTGGCCCCGTAAAACTGTCCAAATTTAATACAATTAAAACGGTCAACTTAGTGGCCGGTTTTGATGTATCAAACGATAAAATTAACGGACAAAAATTGACAAGAGTGAAGGTGGTTATACCGAGATTGTGACAGAGCGAAGCAATTGCCGATCCAACGGTCAGACTTTCAGAAAAATGTACGCAAAGTTGCTGTGACGAAACGCCAAAATGAACTTGATTCCGCGCGCGTCACGACGGGACTTCATGCAAAACACACGAATCGGCTATTCGGAGCGTTGGGGAAGAAGGTGGCGGCCACAGGGTGGCTCGCCAGAGTGGGGCGCACCCGGGAGGTCGTCGGGGGTACGACGGTCGGCGACGGCGCGCCCAGCGCTGCCAGCGCACGCCAGGGGTGGCTCGGCCGGCTGTGCGTGTAGCTGCAGTTGCAGCTCTGCTGCTGGCCGGGGGCTCACGTGGCCTAGCCCTGCCGGCGGGGGCGGCTCGCGCGGCGAACGTGCGGTGGAGTGGTGGTGGCAGAAATGGTAGGTGGTCGGTTGGCTTGGTGTTGATGACTATGGTGTAGTGGTGGTGGTGGTGTTCTAATGAAGAGGATGAGGAAGAAGGTGGAGAAGGTGGTCGGTTGGCTGAGCTCGCCGGGGTGGTGGCCGACGGTGCTTGGCCGGGGAGGAGGTGGTCGGGGCATGGTGAGGTTGTTGTTGGTTTTGTGTAGGAATAAGTGTGGAAAATAAAATTAGAAAGGATGAGAGAGAGAAGGAGTTGTAATAATGAGAGAGGAAGAGAGAGAAAAAGTGAACCTCAATTTTAGGGCCGGCCACATGCATAGGGGTTTTGGGGAAAAAGTTGCATGAAGGAATTAATGGATGGGATGAAATGGGGGGATCCAAAGGCTAGAATTTAAATAGCTAAAATAGGTCATTCCATGGAATTTAAATAAATAGAAATTCTAATAAATAGTGAAATAGGATTCAATATTATTTTTGGACGAGGAAAGTGAGGGTGTCATGATGGAGGGTAACACGAAGCTGGGATGGACTGGGTTCGGTCAAACCGGGTTGGATAAAAATCGGACATCGTACAAAAATCGAATAAAAATAGGTGTCGATGATCATGGGTAAATAAGTAGCACATGGAGATTCCAATAAATGGGACACAAGTGTCGGACGGGTAGTAGGCTCAATGTGGCCATGTCCATAATTGGGGCTGACAGGTTTTGGTCGACAGGGTACCCACAAATCAAGTTGGAAAATAAATGTGACACCGTGGGGCGAAATAAAATCGGGTCACGTGTCAGGAAAGTTGTACGAAGCAAATGGAGCACAAAATGGCATGTCTGAGTGGGACACGAAGGTCATGGGTGACGAGCGTCTCGAGTAGATCATGCGTGAGAAGTTGGTTTCAAGAAACTGACTGGTCTTGTGCTCCCAAATGAATAGTCACGGTAACGTGCTAACAATGATCAAGGAAAAGAGTGGGAAAATTAATTAATGATCAAATGGTCTAATTCGACCCGAAGTTCAGCGAAGCAGAAAGAGTACAAGGGAACAAGTTTGAATGGGACATTATATACCGTCATGAAGGCAATCATGTCCACTTCAAAACTCATGAAGAAGATTTCCAGAGTTGAACATCCCTGATACTCCAAATATCTATGGTACGGGAAAGTACAGTTAAAGCTAAATAACAGAATAAATTATTTATTAAATTAAATCAATCAAAAAAATTAAAAAAATCAACCCGAATTTCAGGGTGCTCACAATAAAGGGCTATCTTTGAACTACCTCGAGCTTAATAAGCTTTGTACAATGTATGCTATGGAACACGGTAAAGGCACTCACCTACACACACAGGTGACGAATGTTTACACCGCAAACCAGCTTACCACAGTGGAAGACGCTTACCGCATAATCGAGGGAGGGGACCATCCAATCATCTTCGGCCGGAAGGACGACCCGCAGCCCTTCACCATAGAAGAAGTCGACCTTGAATCAGATACCGGGAGACTGCCTCTGTATCTTTATAGCCCCCAATCCAAATACCTCATGCAAAAACAGGGGTATGATCCGGAGACTACGCCAGGCTTGAACTACGGCACTGGACGACGATTACCTTTAAAGTCACCAGTCCCGGCTGACAAACCACGGGACTACTACAGCAAGACCCGATGTAGATTAGGGTTGTTACGCCCACAACGACCCCTGAAAGTTCAGATGAGGAATGCGAATGGCATTCACATTCAACCGGGTCACCAACTTCTGATTCAGACACTAGCATCGGAGATGTATTCAGATAAGTCCTGTCGGTCAACATGGTATTCGCCGACGCTTATGAAGAAGATGAAGACATTCCTGAAATCCTCGAGTTAGAGCCGTGGGCCCAACAGCTGGATGCACAATGGGAAAAGCGGTTCGAACATAGAACCTCCTACTGAAGTTGAGGTCATACAAGTGGATCTCGGCAGCGAATCTTCTCCAAAACGAATCTTCGTCAGTAAAAGCCTAACAGACGAAGAGCGAAAATCGCTGCTGGAACTGGTCCAAAAATATATTAATTTGTTCACCTAGAGCTATGAAGACATGCCAGGACTAAATCCCGAGGTTGCCCTTCACAAGCTCAACATTCGGCCAGAGGCAAAGGCGGTCAAACAACAACAGTGACGCTTCCGCCCGGGCATCATGGATGTAATCGAAGCCGAAGTTAACAAACTGATAGCCAGTGGCTTTATACGCGAAGAGCAACATCCAAACTGGGTCGCCAACATAGTACCGGTCCTCAAGAAGAACGGGAAGATTCGAATCTGCATCGACTTTCGCAATCTAAACGAGACATGTCCCAAAGACGAATTTCCCTTCCCTATCACAGATATCATAATCGACAACACATGCGGCTTCGAACGCATATCATTCATGGATGGTTTCTCGGGGTACAACCAAATCAAGATATCTTCTGACGACGAAAAGCATACATCATTCCGAACACCGATTGGCACATAATGCTACACAGTCATGTCTTTCTGTTTAAAGAATGCTGGCGCCACATATCAAAGATCTATGAGTATCATCTTCAGAGACCGCTTACGTAAGACGGTGGAGTGCTATGTTGATGATATCGCCGTCAAGAGTCGCTGTAAGGAAGACCATCTCCAGGATCTGAGGACGGTATTCGACCTGATGCGAGCACACAACCTGAAGATGAATCCCACAAAATCCTTCTTGGGCGTATCCAGCAGAAAGTTCTTGGGTTTTATCATCACCGCCAGGGTATCCATGTAGACCCTGAGAAGATGAAGGCAATCATGGAGATGGGTCCCCCGAAAAATCTCTGAGAACTTCGAGGCCTCCAAGGGAGGCTAGCTTACATCAGGAAGTTCATTTATAACCTCTCTGGGCGATGTCGGCCATTGAACCATCTCATGAAGAAAGGCGTCTCGTTCGTATGGGATGAAGAATGCCAACGTGCCTCGATAGCATCAAAGAATATTTGTCGAACCCTCCAGCCCTGGTGGCCCCGGTTGCTGGAAAACCATTCCTGCTCTATGTACGAGCAATAGAGCATTCCCTCGGCACTCTGCTAGCACAAAACAATGATGCAGGCTATGAACAAGCTATATATTACCTCAGTCGAATGATGATTGGGCCAGAGCACCGATACACCGCCGTAGAGATAGAATGCCTCGCCTGGTGTTCGCCATTCAAAAGACGCGGCACTATGTCACAAGACAAACCATACATGTGATCTCACGAGTCAACCCCCTCAGGGTCCTCATAACGAAACTAGGGGCACTCAGCTCTCGCCTCGCTACATGGGCAATATTACTGTCCCCCTACCATATGATCTTCGTCCCACAAAAGGCTGTTAAAGGTCAAGCCCTGGCAGACTTTTTGGCAGCCCACCCAGGCTCGGAGTCATCCAAAATATATGAAGGAATCCCAGATGAGGTCGCCGACTTGCATGCAACCTCTCACGATGATATATGGCGGATGTTCTTCGACGGCGCCTCAAGGACCAGACCTAAGGGCAATATCATCGTCGGAGTCGGGGTGGTACTGGTTTCTCCTTTCGGATTGGTGATCAATCGCGCTTACTCCCTCACAGAACCCTGCTCTAATAATGTGGCCGAGTATAACGGTTTAGTCATTGGTCTCCAACTTGCAAGAGAGCTGGGGGTAGAATATCTTGAAGAATACGGCGATTCACAGTTAATCATCAATCAGATCCGGGGCTCATACGAAGTCCGCCTTGAAGACATGATCCCCTATCACCAAATAGCAATCAACATCATCTCGTCGTTCGAGGGGTTCTTCATCGAACACGTTCCCAGACTCCAAAATATCAAAGCCGATGCCTTAGCTGGCCTTGCCGCTTCCCTAGCGGTTCTGAACTATGCTCGCCAATCAGTGGATATGGTAGGCCATGAACTGGTCTGTCCCAAGAATAATGTTCAATTCATGGCGAGTTATTCCGCTCAGATGATCGACGAAGTCCCAGACTGGAGACAACCATTCATTGACTTCGTTGTCTACGACATTCTGCCGGAGGACCCAAAGGAAGCCACCTCTATCAGAAGGCGTTCTCTCAGATTCTTCTACGATACAGAGACGAAAATGTTGTATCGCCGATCCTACGATGGATTATTGCTTCGATGCCTGTCAAACGCAGAAGCCAGAGAAGCCGTACGCGAAGCTCATGACGGTGTCTGCGGGGCCCATCAGCCTGGCCCAAAATTGCAAGATCGTCTTCGCCGAATGGGTTACTACTGGCCTACGATGGTAGCAGATGCGATAGACTATACAAGAAAGTACAAAGCTTGCCAAGTCCACACGGACTTCATCCACTAGCCATCCGAATTTCTACATCCGACAGTGGCGTCCTGGCCATTCAAAGCATGGGGAATGGATATCATTGGTCCAATCACTCCACCTTCTTCTCGACGACATCGCTTCATACTCGCAATCACGGATTGCTTCTCCAAATGGACGAAAGCTGTTCCACTTGCAGAAGTAAAGACTTCAAACGTGATAAGCTTCCTCAAGCATCACATCATCTACCGCTTTGGACTTCCCCGAAGGATCATCCACGATAATGGTCCGCAGTTTGCAAGCCATGCCTTCTATCGGTTTTGTAACAAGCACCGCATCTAGAATATTGCTTCAACGCCATACAATCCAGCAGCGAATGGGTTGGCAGAAGCATTCAACAAAACAATCATCAAACTGCTCAAGAAGTTCGTATCGTCCAACAAACACGACTGGAACGAGAAGCTTGGTGAATGCTTATGGGCATACCGTACCACAGCCCGAACAGCCACAGGGAACACACCATTCTTCCTGGTATACAGGAGTGAGGCAGTCCTCCCGTTGGAAACTCAAATACCTTCACTCCGGGTCGCCCTTACTTACCAATTGACGACGAATGATAACTACCGTCGCCGACTACAAGAGTTGGAGGCCTTAGATAAAAAGCGCCTCCTGGCTCAGCAACGGGTCGAGCTATACCAAGCACGCATCTCCGGAGCCTTCAACAAGAAAGTTAAAATCAGAACATTCCAAGTGGGCGATCTCATTCTGGCAGTCCGGAGGCCGATAGTCATGACTCACAAAACTGTCGGCAAATTCCAGCCAAAATGGGAAGGTCCGTTTATCATTGAGGTCGTATTCTCCAACGGTGCTTACCGCCTCGCAAAACAAAACGGTGACTTGCTCATGTTGCCCGTCAACGGCAAGTTTCTGAAGAAATATTATATCTAAACGACATCTTCCAGATCGTCGAGTCATGTACCCGCCAGTACCGCTGAACTCATATCACATTTTTCAGATTGCTGAGTTACGTACCCGCTGGTACCGCTGAACTCATATTCCAAAATTCCAGACTATTGAGTTATGTACCCGCCGGTACCACTGAACTCATATTCAAAATTCTAGAGTATTAAGTTATGTACCCGCTGGTACAGCTGAACTCACATTCACAATCCCAGATTATCAAGTCATGTACCCGCTGGCGTCGCTGAACTCACATTTCTAAATTCCAGATTATCGAGTTATGTACCCGCCGGTACCGCTGAACTCACATTCCAACTCTCCCAGATTATCGAGTTATGTACCTGCAGGTGCCTCTGAACTTGCATTTCGGTCACTCTTTTAGATAGTTAGTCATGTATGACCATACCTCTGAACTTTCTTCCTGAAAGAGATCCTCCCTCATGATCCACTACCCGCACTTCCAGTGCACAAAAAGGGTAATAGATCCACAAATTTTCAAAATGGCCATATCGATGTTACCTCAAAGTCGTTTCACTTCCGCCAAAAAATAAATCACCCCTTTACATTGAACTTCCATGTTCTCATTACCTCTGAGTCGTTCTATGTACCCTCCTTCATTGAGCCCACTCCTGCCATGTCCTCATTACCTCTGAGTAGGAAGGCTCTGTCGAAGAAACCTTCATGCTTGCCATGTCCTCATTACCTCTGAGTAAGTATGCTGATTCCCTTTCGACTTATTATCCATAGCCACAACTGGAGTACGCCAAGGATAATAGGTCCACAAATATTCTCCGTTGAGTCCACTCCTGCCATGTCCTCATTACCTCTGAGTAGGAAGACTCCACGGTAAAACCCTCATACTTGCCATATCCTTATTACCTCTGAGTAAGTATGTTGGTTCCCTTTTCATCCTAATATCCATATCCTAAGATAGGGTACGCCAAGGATAATAGGTCCACAAATATTTTTTGTTGAGTCTACTCCTGCCATGTCCTCATTACTTCTGAGTAGGAAGACTCCGCGGTAAAACCCTCCTGCTTGCCATGTCCTCATTACCTCGGTGTAAGTATGTTGGTTCCCTTCCATCCTATTATCCGTATCCTGAGTCAAAGTACGCCAAGGATAATAGGCCCATAAATGTCCTTTGCTAAGTTTCTTAGTAAAGGCCTATCATTCCTCATCATGCCCCGAAAGCCCAGCTGCTCTATAGCATTCTCTCTCCCGATACTCGAAACTTCCATGGTCACCTTGACGTAGAATTGTTCTAGGTATCCCCAATCAAACTTGTTATCCGTACCTAAAACCAAGGTATTCCAGGGGTAACAGGTCCACAAATAAGTCCCCCATTCGGGGCAAACACCACCACAACACCACAAACACAACATGCAGTATAAATAAAGGATAGAGTAAAACATAATCTTTTATTTGAAAGCCAAAAGAAGCATTACATGTTTTGGAACCACGTCCCTCTCAAAAAAAAAGGAGAACAGAAACAAAAGGAGAAAAAGGCCGACTATAGTTCGGCATTACACAATTCCAGGAGGTGGTTTCTCACCAAGGTAGTCCCCCGCGCAAGCCGCTGTCTAGCTCGGCATTCAGCCTCCTGGGACAACTACTCTGCATCATCCAGGTGCATATATGCCCGCCAGTCATCCTCAATCTTCTTCAGGGCGAGTTCCAGATTGGCAGAAGCTCGACTAAGTCTGCCAGCCTCCTGGATAGCAAGCTCCTTCGTAGTACGGGCGGCTTCGAGCTCGGACTCCAGGAAGACCAGCTTTTTCTGGAGCTCGAGGATCTGCTCCCTGGTGTCAATTATCCTGCGGGAGGCAGCCGTCTCCCGAGCCGTGCAATATTCACTTCTACGGCTCCATTGATCGTATAACTGAGACAGATCACGGCGGTCCTTCAGTATAGTCGGCTTGATCGATTCCCGAGCAAGCCTCACCTTCTCCATCGCGGTTATGAGGAAAGTGCGCTCTTGATCTATTGCTGCGGATAGATCATCTTGCTGTAACACATGAAACTGGGCCACAAGACGATCGGCCTCTAACAGCTTAGGCTCCAGAAGCGCAGCTAACCCCGGCCCACCGGGGAGTGTTCTAAGGATGTCGATTTGGCCACCGGCACACCGACGAGCCATAGCAAAGGGAGTTCCCTTCTCCACGGCTGCCTCGATCCCTCTCTTCAGATGGCGATAAAAGCTATCGACGACGTCCTGGGACACTTCATCCAAAACTTCTGTAGAGGATGGCGTCAGAGGGAGTGTGGCCGACAATATCGAAGGAGTAGCATCGAAACTTGCCATCCCTGCCACCAGGGAAACAAATTTCGTGCAAAAAGATGCACGAATATCGGTTAGCTCCTCTTCCGCCGCCCGGAGAGCTCGGATACTTGGCAAGACGAAAAGGTCAACCCCCGAGACCATATTCAAGGAGGAGGACGCAAGAAGCCTTGTTCCTTGCCCCGGCTGTGCCACCACTTGAGCCCCCGAACTTGAACCAGCTGGAGGCCCTTCAATATAGGTGGGAAGAGAAGGAGGCACACGTTCTTCCTTCAGATCCCCTCCGGTAGAGTCCACCCCGACAATGTCCATCATCGGCAATAAGGGGGAGGGACCTGTACGTCCAAAGCAACCATCAATCGACGTAACCCAAAGAATATGATGATAGAGCAGATAGGCCTCCTCACAAGTTAAGATTCGGCTTATCTTACCAGGGGAGGAGAAGGAAGGTCGCAGCTCGCTCGCGGTTGACATAGTCTCCCCGCCCGCGACTTCCAAGTTGAATTCAACTGGTTTTTCTACCCCAACCACTCCTGAAAGGGAGCCAGCCAGTTCAGCATTATCTCGTTGAAATTCAGCTGTCTCAGGGACAGGTGCATTAGAACCCCTTCCCCATGGGTGGAGGTCTCAGCAAGGTGGGACTCCTCGGCCACCTCCGGAAGAACCCCAGCGAAAATGATAGCGGTACATATATCATCAACCAAAGTGGTCAGGGCCGGATCGACCTCAGTAGCCAGATCCCGAGAAACTGACTCCTCTGACGCCTACAAAAAGTAAAAGAAGATGATTAGGCCATAGTTTAGAAAAAGAGGGAAAAGGTAGTAGAAATTCAAATCACCTCAGAAACAACGCCAACATCATCAATAAATAGCCTACGGCGTCTTATCGCAGCTCGCTTAGTGGAGTAGGTTATGCTATCATCAGTAGACGTAAGCCTGCTTCGCTTGCACGAAGGACCAGACACAGCAGGCGGCTGCCTCGCAACCATGTCGTCCGGCACGTTATCCCCCGCCTCCTCGTCCGAGGAATGGGACGAATCATCGGCATCCTGCCCATCATCCTTTTCGCCCGCCGTCGTGGACTTCGAGTCCGGCACAGGAACCGTATTTGCCTTTTTTATCCTCTTCTTGGACCCAACGGGCTTCTCTGCCAAGCCAGTCCTGACAATGAAGCTGGTGCTCATGTCAAAATTCATGGGAGGTTTGCTCGCCGCAACATGATAGAGGGCCGCCATGTACAAAATCTCTCCTTGCGTATTAGCGTCGGGGACCGAGAAGCTAGCTCGAGTATGAACCGCATTGTAATAATGCCACGCCCTGATACCGTCAAGGACACTTCCCTCGTAGCCTAGGCAAGCACTGGGACAATCAAGGAACAGCTGGCTGTACCCAAACTGGCGGAAGAACCTACTAGGTAAGTAGGGGTCCAGACACACGTTATTGCGGTAACGATATACCAGGTGTGCCAGACGAATATTGCACAGCCAGAGAAGCATCTTTTTCAGATAAGAGCAGGGGAGGTTCAATGCCGTCAACGTGTACTCCCCTCACTTCTCGAGCGGTAAATTGAGGGACAGATACAAAGAAGTCAGGCCCATCTACTCTCGCCAACGCCCTCCGACAGGCTGGCATGGTGTCGAATTCCCAAGGCTGACGACGGTATCGGAAAAGGAAAGTGTCATCATCGGTAACGCCATCATCTGCCCCGGGCCTCATCAACGACCGATAATGCATCAATGGCCAACCCATTAAATAATGATAGGGTAGTTCTATTCGTTTAAAGTCCAGTGTCGTCTCGCGAGCAATGACTTTGGACGAAAAGGCACGGAGGCCGTGGTGTATGCTATACACCATAGCTGGAAGAAGGGCCAGCCTGACTCTAAAGACCAGCTTCACGGCCGGAATAATGAAGTGGAGGCTGATCCTTTCAATAGAACCTGCCCCTCCCGAGACTACGCAGTTCCTTAGCCATACCATCAAGAATCCGGCCAAGAGCACCTTCTCAGATATTTGCCGAGTACCGTGGTAGAAATAGCTGAAGGAGTCGGTGCGGCTCCCAAACTTGTCGCCGGTGGACCTCGACCTCTTGGTACTCGACATCAGGTTGTTTATCTCCTCCTGGGTCTGAGGACCTCGAAAAGAAACCCGGCCAGAGGGACTGAATTTGAAAAGATATGCGACCCAAGATGTAGTATAGGAAGCGTTCCCTTCTGAGCTATTGTTCTTCTTAATAGCCGTTTGGTGGCAAATACTGTGGTGGCACAGCAGTTCCTGGTACACGACGACAAAACCCGGGAATCGTCAATCCAGATCCTCGAATTCCTTATTTGTTGGGGTATATACTTTGAAGGCCTCACCCCCCATGGCAGCTTAGAAACAGCATACATTTCATGAAGAGCAAGTGCCAACTCCCCTCCGGGCACGAAAAAAGTTCCCGTCCGTCGGTTATACATTTCCAAAAGAGCCATGAATAACGGCTTGTTAATGGGTAACCCGTAACAGGTTCCCCGGATGGCATAATAGAGGTCAATCTCCCGAAGGAATGCCTCATATTTCCTCAAGATCCATGAGGTCAGGTTGACCCACGTAGGGATGGGGTTTATCCAGTTCAACAGCGACAACCTGCCAATAGGATAAGACCCCTTGTGAGCGAGCTGATTTAGGAAAGTATTGGCCAGAGTAAAAGTGAAGTTGGGACTAGATACGTTTATGAAGGTGCCCGGAATCAGTCCCATCATGCTTCGACTAACCGAGTCCCTGCTCGCATATGCCGACCTCAAATTCCTATTATAGTGGATGTTGCCCACGAACATCCCCAATTGGGTCGGAGTTAGGGAGCCCCCCATCTGCCTGCTCAGCGGTACCATATTGAACCACTGTAGACCTTTAAAAATGACAGTCACGCTGAGTTGATCAAGACAGAGTCAAAAGTCACGCTCAGTTGATCCAGACAATATTTTACAAATCACGCTGGAAGAGAGCTCATCATTTGTCAGAGAGTCATTATGACTGACAGCACGACAGTCGAAGAATATCTTTTTGTATGCCACGTATGCACAGAACTCGAGAGATCACCGCCGTCTATTGCGTGACTTTCGAAATCTTCTTCAGCAAGACTCAGCCTTCATCGAGTTGGCGTACCAAAAAGGGTTTCTTGTCATTTAATGCGACTGACAAAGCAATCACTGTCAGAGATTTTGTGTCAGTCAAGACACGCCAAATCAAGACAGCTGGCAGTCCTATCTCAAGTCTGCGTGTATCTTTGAGTTCTTCACCTCAAGTTTGCATGGATTCGGAAGTTTTCTTCCTCAAGTCTGCATGGATTTTGAAGCTTTTTGCCTCGAATCTGCGTGGATCCTGAAGCTTCTTGCCCCATGTTTGCGTGGATTTTGAAGCTTTCTACACCGAGTTTGCATGGATTTCATCAAATTGGAGTACGTGGCAGCCATGCCACTGATCTCTCACCTGCGTGTCTTGTAACTTGCACACGACTCATGTATGATCGCCATGTGTCCAACAGTTACAGGCCACGTCCAGTAACTGCTCATAACCTTGCGTATGTTAAATCCTGCATGATTTTCAACTAAGCACAGGCTGTGAAGACAGTTATCTTTTCAGTTTTATTTTCGACTCTATAAATAGAGTTCTTTTTCTCATTCATTGTACAGATACACTGATATCTACTGTCAAAATTTTGAGAGCTTTTCTTCTTCGCATAGTCCAAGGGATAAAGCGATCGTCTTCTAGATCGGATTCCCACAGTTGTAATTTTCCCAGAAACACAACAAATAAAGAGAATTTCTTTATGAAAAACAAATTGGTGACTCTGCTGGGGAAAACCATCTCCTCTTCTGAGATGGCAACAACTCAATGCGATACTTCGTCAATCGGCTCGACGAAGAAGGTGATGACGATCAAACTCGATCAACTCGCCTATGAAGAAATACAGCGGGCTAAGGGTGGCAAGCCCACTCCAGCCTCCATTACTACTGCCAAATCGAAGGGACACTCTGTCTATGTCCCTAAGGATCAGTTGGTAGTCAATGGTGAAGTCTCTGCCACAGTGTCTACTCCTAACACTGGCAAGAACTCTACTGCAAGCACGCACACTCTTGTGCGCTCGAAGATGACAGCATTCAAAAGTCATGCTGACAGCACTGGTTCTTTAACCAAGTCTGTTCCTGTGTGCAATCTCACACCCAAAAGTCACGCTGATAGCACTGGCTCCTTAGCCAAATCTGTTCCAGCGTGTCTCTCTAAAACCAAAAATCACGTTGACAGTACTGGCTCCTTAGTCAAATTTGTTCCAGCGTGTAATTCTAAAATCAAAAGTCACGCTGACAGTACTGGCTCTTTAGCCAAATCTGTTCCAGTGTGCAAATTCAATCCCAAAAATCACGCAGACAGTACTGGCTCCTTAGCCAAATCTGTTCCAGCGTGCAAACTCAACTCTAAAAATCACGCTGATAGTACTGGCTCTTTAGCCAAATCTATTCCAGTGTATAATCCCACATTCAACAGTCACGCTGACAATACTGGCTCCTTAGCCAAATCTGTTTCAGCGTGTAATTCTAAATTCAAAAGTCACGCTAACAGCTCTGGTTCTTTAACCAAGTCTGTTTCAGCGTGTATTTCATCCAAGAAGAATGGCACTTTAGCTATCTCTTCTTTTTTACCAAGTTCTTCTAGAACTGGGGGTGGTCTTCCACACAAAGTCCTTTCGAAAAGGAATAACTCTTTAGTTGTTTCTTCTGCTCCTGTAGTTTTTACTTCAGGAACAGCTTTGACTGACACTTTTGTTAGTCAAAGGAAAGGAGATGGTCTTTTGACTACTCTTCCTTCTGGACATTCTATGTCTCAAAACTTGAATGAGTCTAAGAAGAAACATTCCTTAATGTCTTCTTCTATGACTTCTTCAAATTGGGCACAGAATTTGTCCATAAAAGAGGGTCTGTTACCAACTCCTAATCAAAGGGATGGTTCAACTCTTCCTTCTCTGCAAATATCCCGATCAATGGAAGGACAACTCCATGTGTTACCTACAACTGATCTAAGAACAAAACTGAACACTTCTGGCGTTAAGAAACTATACCAGTTGGAAACAAGGATAAGAGATCCAGATGCAGAGTATGCAAGAAACTATGTGGCTCATATTAATCACTCTCTGTATAATCAAGAGCCATCAAGACCCAAGAACAGGAAATATACTTCTCAATCTTCACAAACAGATTTACGAGAACATCTTCAACAGAAGAGAAGGAGTAATTCTATGACAAAAGATCATGCTGAATGTGACTTCTATACAAGAGTCATAATTTAGTGCAGATGTCAATCAATGGTTCAAAACCATGGTGATCATGAATGTGACTTCCAGCCGAGAATCACAATGCAATGCAGATGTCAAACTAAACGACAATCTGTCTTTAATCGGATTCAGTGTGAACCTATGCCTGATGAAGATGAGCCTTTGTTTGCTTCTGTCAACATGACCTCTCGGGATACTGGAGGTAGAAATGATAGTCCAGATGGAGTATATAGAAACACCAGAGCAAGAGTCTTAGCCTCTAGTCAAAGAAATTTGATCTCTGTAGATGATTCTGAATTTCTGGGAGAATCTAATTTCCCACCTCTTCCTACTGGGAGTAGTTCCCCTCTAACTGACTTTGATGCACGAAGCAGTGATTCAGAGCATACAATATCCACAAGTTCATCAATAATCCCTCGTACAGTCACAACATATATGGTTGATGGGAATACTGACGAACCTTCTTCTTCCATGACTCCTCAAGAACAAAGAATTGCTTCTTTGGAACAGCAAATGAGGTCTATGGCTGATAATATGAAGTCAATGTACGAACTCATGGCAGCCCAACTGCAAAATCAACAGACTGTACCAGAAGCTACACCAATTGACACTGGTGTAAGTCCAGTACATGTTCCTCCAGCAGTCCAGTCCAATACTCCTGGGCAAGTTCAACCAGTTCCTAGTCTCTCTGGAGCTGGGGGTAGTGCTTACAATGTTGTTCCCCCTCCCAACTATTCTCTACAAGCTACAACTCCACAATCCTCCGGAGTTGTTAATGAAGAATTGAGGAATCTCAAAACTCAATTCGAGGCATTCAAACAGAAAGATGGTTTACAAAGGTTAGGCATCAAGCAACCTTATCCGATAGAATGGAAGCAAGTATCGTATCCTCCTAAATACAAGCCTCCTACTATCTCATTCTATGATGGAACCACTTCTCCAAGTCAATTTATTAATCACTTTGAAGTGATGACTGACCAGTTGCAACCAAGTGATGCCCTCCTTACTCGGGTATTTATTGGATGTCTCAAAGGAACTGCTTATGAATGGTATAGAAGTCTCCCAGATGGGTGCATTACTTCATTTGCCGGTTTCAAACAGATGTTTCTTGAACGGTTCTATGAAGGGCTCAATGACATGACTATGTCTGCTCTTATTAGAATCAAGCAGAAAAATAATGAAACTACAGAGGATTACATTGAACGGTTTCGAAGAGAAGCTCTGAAGATGCCACTTGGAACTCCTGATGCTGTCACCATTGACACATACAAATCAAACTTGTTGCCAATCATCAGCATGTGGACAGGATCCACCCAATTTCAATACTGGCCTTCTTTCATAGTTAGTGCCAAAGCTGCAAAAATTAGTGCTGAAACCTTCAAAGGCTTAGGAGTGCAGATGACTCCTAAAGAAACAGGTCAAGGTGCTAACAATAAAAATAATGCTCGCAAGGGAAAAGAAACTCTTGAAGTTAATCTTCAGAGCAAAGATGCATCAACTGTTCAAACTCCTGCCTCTACAACTCAACAATCAAGAACACCTCGCCCCAAAGAAGAATATTCTTTTGACGACGACGATGTCCTTGGTATCTTTGAATGTCTGCTGAAAGGTAATAAAATACAATTACCTGAAATCAAGAAACCTGATGAAGCTGGTAAGACAGATCATCCCAAATACTGTCCATACCACAGAATGCTGGGTCATACAATTCGTACATGTTATGTACTGAAAGGAAAGATCCAAGAAATGATTAAGTCTGGTGCTATCTCTCTTACTCCAAAAGAGAAGACCGTCACCTCCAACGTCGTCTCTATGCAATTTAGAGATTTTCCTCCTCAACTTCTTGAAAGTGGGATCGTTCCTATTCCCAAGGCAACTCTTGAAATAGTGAATGTTCCTCCTCCACAGTCTGAAGGATTGGTGCCAATCACTTTGAAGACTGGAGAAATCATGTGGATTCATCCTGATCTAGTGGCAGACTTTGAATCTCCTTCTCTTCAAAAGTCCAAGAAGTCTGAAAAGATTAAAACATGTCATATGACTTCTCTCGGATCTACCTCTGACACAGAGCCAAAAGATAAAGAAGAAGCACTTGTTAGTGCTACTCGAATGGGAAAACCTTATCTAAAGGATTATTCCAAGAATCCTGAAGATACTCCTGATAAAGATGCTCCTAATGTTCCTCCTGAAGAAGAATCATCTACTGCACCTGTTCCTTCAACTACACCGGTTGAACCTGTTCCTCCCAAGCCTACAGTTCTGGAGAAAGACAAACAACAGGCTCGGTTTGATAAACCAATCAAGAAGTCTCCTCCTCTTGGACTTCAGAAGCCTTATAATTTCGACATTTTAGCTCAGCTTGCTAATACTCCAGCTAGAATGTCCCTCTTTGAACTTCTACGTCGTTCCAAAGAGGCTCGGGAGACGTTAAGTAAAGTACTTCTTCAAGCTGACTCTTGTCTTGCTCAATTAAAGAAGCCAGATGCAGAACCTGCCACTTGCTTACATTGCAACAGTGTACTGGAGATTATCCCAAATATCACCTTTACACAAGACGACATGCTACTGGAAGACAATCGACATGATCGGCCTCTCTATTACACCGGTTATATCGATACAATGAAGATAGATCGTATCCTCATCGACCCAGGGTCTGCTATAAGCATAATGCCAAACAGTCTATTGGATGAACTAAAAATCCCTCTTCACAAGCTCTCCAAGACGGTTACTACTATCCTGGAATTCAATCAAAGCCGAAGCGAGCCTTTGGGAAAGATTCATCCGAAGCTTCAGATAGGTTATTTCAGATCTAAAGTCACTTTCTATGTGATTAAGATCGTGGGATCCTATAATCTTCTTCTGGGGAGGCCCTTTCTTCATGAAAATAATGTGGTGCCTTCTACTCTTCATCAGTATTTTAAGTACATTGACAGCAATGGAAGAGTACAAAAAGAAGTTGCTGATATAAATCCCTTCCATGGGGTTGAAGCTTATTTCAATGATTCCCGGATGTACAAAGAAGAGTATACAAGGATCATACAAGCCATGGAGAAAGAGGATTCACAAAGTGAGACCTTAATAATCCATGTTAAAGGTCGAACTACTCAACAACAATCTCCCAAACTCTCTGGAGAAGGTTCTTTAATCATTCCAGTGAGTGGACGGATCTCTCCACTATCTCAGTCATCTACTCAAGATACTCTGATCATTCCTGTTGGAGGACGGACTACTCTTCCATCTCAAGTTTCAAGGGAGCTCACCTCTTCTGAGCCATTTGTTATCGATCTTAATCGAAACAAAGCTTCTTCTTCTTCTTCTTCTTCTTCCCCTTTAGTCATTGACTTGGCTAAAATCTCTAAGGCCCAGCCTTCTTCCAATGTAAATACTGCTGCTTTTACATTTAATGAAAAGTCTCCACCTTTGCAGTACGCTGATGTATGCAATTATGTTCATAGTTATTTATATCTGTTAGATGACTTGAGCACAATAACCATTGGAGTTGTACAGACTGTTCATACAGATGTATCCCTAGAACCTGTACAATCTTCATACTTTCTAATTCCCAGCAGAAAGCCAGGAGACATTCTAATATTCTTCTACAAAGGGCCCCAAAGTCCTTCTGATTTAGAAGATGATGACAGAAATGATTATACTGGAAGATTACAACTACGCCGTTATAGTCAGCAATCTAAAGACATCATCAAAAATATGGGCTATGACTTCAGGACTGGCCTCAATGATGGAAAAGGAAGAAAAATGCCTATTCGTATTCCTCCTCTGAAATATGAAAGGACAAAATGCGGATTGGGCTATATTGCTCCTACTCCTTTTATCAATATTATCCATGAAGATCCTGAGTCTGACGAAGATAAAAGATCTGATTCTTCTAGTACTACTTCTTGGGATTCCGATACAAGTATCGGGGACTTCTACTGCAACATTTTGTATTCCAATATGGTTTCTATTGACCGTTCTGAAGAAAGTGATAAAGACGAAGAAGAATTTGAAATTTCACCTGAATCAGAACAATGGGCCCAAAGGTTAGATAATCAATGGGAGTTCCGTTTTGAGCAAAAAGAACCTCCGACTGAAGATAAACTTGTTCAAATAGATGTTGGTGAAGAGGGATCCCCCAAACCAATATTCATCAGTGAATGTCTTTCAGAAGCTGATAAGCAAGACATGATCAAACTCATTCGTGATTACATCGACGTCTTCGCTTAGAGTTATAAAGATATGCCAGGGCTTGATCCACAAATTGTAACTCACAAGCTCAATATCTTGCCGAATGCTAAACCGGTCAAACAACAATAGCGATGATTTCGTCCAGATATGATGGATGCAATTGAAGCTGAAGTCAATAAACTCATTACCTCCGGGTTTATTAGAGAGGAACAACATCCCGATTGGGTGGCTAACATAGTTCATGTTCTTAAAAAGACTGGCAAGATCAGAGTTTGCATAGACTTCCGCGATCTCAATGCGGCATGCCCTAAAGACGAATTCCCTCTACCAATCACTGATGTCATGATCGATAAAACCTGTGGATTTGAACGGATGTCATTCATGGACGGGTATTCTGGGTACAATCAGATTAAAATGTTTCCAGACGACGAGAAGCACACTTCTCTCAGAACGCCGATTGGTACATACTGTTATACAGTTATGCCATTTGGTCTCAAGAATGCAGGAGCAACTTATCAACGAGCTATGAGCACTATATTCCGTGAACATCTGCAGAAAATAGTCGAATGCTACATTGATGATATTACAGTTAAAAGTCGACAAAAGGAGGATCACATCCAAGATTTGAAGACTATTTTTGATCTAATGCGTAAGCATCAATTAAAGATGAACCCTACTAAGTTCTTCTTAGGCGTCTCTAGTAGTAAATTTCTCGGCTTCGTTATTACCGCTAAAGGTATACACATGGATCCCGAGAAGATCAAAGCCATCCAAGAGATGCGTCCTCCACGCTCCTTAAAAGAGCTACGAGGATTTCAAGGAAGAATCGCTTATATCAGGAGATTCATCTCTAATTTATCAGGACGCTGCAGACCATTCAACAAACTTATGAAGAAATGTGTCTCTTTTGTCTGGAATGATGAATGTCAGAAAGCATTCGATGATATAAAACAATATCTGATGAGCCCACCAGTATTGGTACCTCCCATCTCAGGAATACCGTTCCTTCTGTATACCCGAGCAATGAGTCATTCATTGGGTGCATTACTTGCTCAAAAGAATCAAAATGGTCATGAACAAGCCATCTATTATCTCAGTCGCACTATGACCGGAGCTGAACCTCGTTATTCATCGGTCGAAAAAGAATGTCTAGCCTTGATGTTCGCTGTTCAAAAGACACGACATTATATCATTGGCCAGACTATTCATGTCATTTCCAGGATCAATCCTATACGGATCATGATGAAGAAATCCAGTGTTTTGAATTCTCGACTGGCTAATTGGGGAATCCTACTCGCTAAGTATGACATGCACTATATTCCTCAGAAGTCAGTCAAAGGACAAGCTTTAGCTGATTTTCTGGCTGCTCACTCAATTCCAGAAAATTCAAAACTCTATGATGAAATCCCAGATGAAGTCCTAGATTGGAATCAAATTGCTGAAGAAGATTCTACTTGGCGTCTATTCTTTGATGGAGCTTCAAGAATTGGTCCTAATGGTGATATTGTCGCTGGAGTTGGAATCGTTCTTGTATCGCCAGAAGGTCTTGCTATCCAAAGAGCCTATTCTCTTGATCAGCCATGTTCAAACAACGTAGCTGAATACAATGCATTGCTTATTGGTCTTCAACTCGCTAAACATCTGAATATTCAACATTTGGAGGCGTACGGAGACTCTAAACTCATTGTCAATCAGATAAGGGGTACTTATGAAGTTCGCCATCAAGATTTGGTTCCTTATCATAGATCGGCTATATCTATGGCTTCTTCGTTCAAAGAATTCTTCATTGAATATGTTAGATGATATGTAACACAGAAGCTGATGCTCTTGCCAATCTTGCGGCGGTGTTGGCTATTCCAATCAGACGTCAACAAATGATTGTTGTTCGCAATCGAGAATTATTTTATCTCAAAAATAATCTGACCCTAGGACTTCCAGTTGACATTGAAGAATCAACATCTCATGATGTCAATACAACAAGAGGATTTGGATTCAGTCGTAAATCGATGTCATCTTCTTCTGATTCCAGTATGGAATTCATCTTCAGTAACTCGGCCGAGAATCAGAATACGGATAAAGATTGGAGACTTCCTTTCTTAGATTTCGTATTGTACGATATTCTTCCAGATGATCCGAATGAAGCAGCATCTATCAGACGACGATCACTCAGATTCTATTACAATCATACAACAAAGACCTTATATCGTCGAGCTTATGATGGTTTACTTCTTCGATGTATTGCCGGTGACGAGGCTCAACAAATCATTCATGAAGCACATGATGGAATTTGTGGTGCACATCAGCCTGGACCAAAACTTTAAGACCGTATTCGACGTATGGGTTATTATTGCCCACTATGGTATTTGATGCCATCGAATACGCAAAGAAGTGTAAAGCCTGTCAAATCCATGCAGATTTTATTCATCAACATTCAGAATTTCTACATCCGACGGCAGCATCATGGCCCTTCGAAGCTTGGGGCATGGACATCATTGGTCCAATCAATCCGCCATCATCAAAAGGTCATCGGTTTATTCTCGCAATAACCGATTACTTTTCCAAATGGGCCGAAGCCATTCCTTTATCTGAAGTTAAGACATCCAATGTCATCAGCTTTATTAAGCACCACGTCATCTACAGATTTGGTATTCCTTGACGCATTATTCATGATAATGCTCCACAGTTCGTCAGTCAAAAATTTACTCGATTCTGCGACGACCATCGGATCAACAATGTGGCTTCTACCGCATATAATCCAGCAGCTAATAGATTAGCAGAAGCTTTCAATAAGACCATCATCAAACTCCTAAAGAAGTTTGTCTCTACTAACAAACGTAATTGGAGTGACAAGCTCGGTGAATGTTTGTGGGCTTATCGCACTACAATTCGTAATGCTACTAAATGTACATCCTTTTTTCTGGTGTATGGTTCCGAAGTTGTTCTTCCATTAGAGATTCAAATTCCTTCTTTAAGGATAGCAATCACTAATGAACTCACTGCTGAAAATAATGATCGTCTTCTACTTCAGGAATTAGAAGCTCTGGATGAAAAGCGATTATCTGCTCAATAGAATATTAAATTCTATCAAGCTAGGATCTCAAGAGCTTTTAATAAGAAAGTCAGAGTTCGAGCATATCAAAAAGGAGAACTTGTTCTAACAGTCAGACGTCCTATGACTATGACTCATATGAGCAAGGGCAAATTTGACGCAAAGTGGGAAGGTCCCTATATTGTGAGCAAAGTTTTCTCAAATGGAGCTTATCAACTCTCAGAATTGGATGGTCGAAAAGTCTTGATGCCTATTAATGGCAAATTCCTTAAAAAGTACTATGTATAAATGCTTGTAATCATCAGACAGTTTCATGTTTAGAAATAAAATTTTTATTTTATTTTTAATCATGAATGATGATACATGATATTAAGGAAGATCACTATCATCCTTTTCTACATTTGGACGTGGGCCACTGCCATCCTTCTCGAAGACGTGATCAGCAAAAGAGCTAAAGATCTCCTTGCTGGAACCCACAAGAAATTTGTAAGCTGCCATCCTCATGGCTTCTTCTCCTTCAGTCCTTCCTGGTTCGAGCAGGAAGTCCAGAATGTCCCTTGGTGGCTTGGGTGCATACGAACCTTCGCCTGCTTCCACCTTCTTCGATTGAATTGGATCAGCAGGGTGTTCTTCAGTGCCTTTCTGAACCTTCATGGCGATTTCAACCTTCTTGGATGCTTCTTCAGACGACATTTTTATGTTTGAAAGAAGAAGCGTTCGTTCTTGTCAGATTTCTGCTATATTTATAGGCAGAAGTTCCTCAAACAATGAAGCGTCATATCCATTCGACGATTCACACATTCATTAATGCTTGACGGTTCATTCGTTCATTTCTCACATTCATCAGTCGGTTCGCCCGTTCATTAATGCTTGACGGTTCATCCGTTCATTTATTATGTTCATCCGACGGTTCATCCGTTCATTTTATCTAACGGTTCATCCGTTCATAATCTTCTATCAAATTTATTAAGTGGGGATTCGTTATTGATCACGTTTTTATAACCTCTGAATCAATTCTGAATCTACTTACTCATTTGTCATTCTTTTTGACCTCTGCATAGAAATCAATCTATTTTCTTTTGAGTTCCTACATATTATCACGTCCATAATACCTCTGATAATATCATATACTCTAAAACAGAAAAGAAGATTTCATTATCTATCATGTCCACAATTCATCCACAAATACAAATTTTTGAGCATAGAAGAATTATTATTTCCATTCTCATTTTACCACAAAAAAAGTCTATTACATTTTCTTAGACTTTCTTACAAATCATAAGGGAAATCTATTACAAATCTTGAATTTTCATTCTACACCACAACAATAACCTAATAGAGATCTATCTTCTTCTTTGGATCTTCTCTGTCGGACCTTCTCTGTCAGGTTCGTTGTTGGTGGCAGTTCCTGACTGTCTGGGTCCCAGTTACGACCAGATCAGCAGGAATCAAACTCTGGTCTTCTCTCTCAGACGAGAGAAGAACCACAGAGTATGGCAGCCCGAAGTCGTGGTGCTGCCAATACAATTGGTGGATTAGGGGTAACCTCTCAAGGAAGACAGGAATGTATCCAAACCATGGGATACAATTCCTAATTCTGCCTTGAAAGGAACTCTACTACCCGATTTCTCAGGGTAGAGTTGACTCCACCATCCAACTCTCGTGTATAAAGGCTCTTCCTACCATCTGAGGAAGACCCTTCTATCCTACGAAGAGTTCTGAGTTGTCTGATGTACGCGTCAAAGGCGTATGAGCTCCCTGACGTAGGTGTCAGCAGGATATTCTCCACAGCATCCACATCACCAATGCCAGTTCTGAAGAAAATCTTTTGCCGAGCTTCTGCAGAAAACAGCAAGGAAAAAGAGAATTAATCAACAGAAATGTCATTTGACACGTACTGGCTGGTCAAGCGTGCATTGTTCAATCAGAAACAGAAAGCCTATCTTCAACAGCAAAAAAAGTATGCGTACTATACTGGACTTACCTTCAAGTTTGGTGCTAAGGATTGGCAAACTCATGTTTGATACAGTATGCAGAAATTGAACATTAGAAGGCATTGCTTTCCTGTTTGAGAATGAAATCTCTCAAAAATTTCGTTCTCAGAGAAGAAGAAGAAGAATGAGAGATGAGTATCTTTGAAACTCAGCTGCCTATTTAAAGGACAAAGTACGAGTCTATTCTTCGAAAAGATCCGCGTAAATAGCGTTCGTAAACCATGGAATGGATGACACGCGTGCTTTGGAAGACAACGCAACATTGGAAACAGTCAAAGAGTGCCACTTAACATTCTTCATTAATGCACGCTGTTCAATGCAAAAGTTGTACTACATTCTTAAAGACAGGCACTGATGGCCTTATAAAAGACAAAACAAAAAGAGTGCAATAAGAGCATGAAAGACACGCTCTATTTTCCAGAACGGCTGAGCTTAGTGCACAGTTCTTCTACGCTTTTAACCCCCATGCGGTGTAACAGGGCCTTCAACATTTTATGCTGCTCTACAAGGCTGCGTCCATCAGAAGAATGCGAGCCATCCAGACCAAAATAGCTCAGGAAATTCTTGGCTAAATGCATGGGATCGTCTTTGAACTCGAAAACCAGAGGCTCCGGTTCTTTACCCTCAAAAGTGGGATCACCATGGGAACAAAAGCCCAACTTGCGTGCTTCTTCCTCAGCTTTCTCCTTTGGTGTCATGTTGACGTAAGATGAAGATTAAAAATGAATCTTCTCCCTGCTTATATAACAGAGTTCGCCGGCGGTTCATATTCTACCATAAATTGGATGCAATCAGTCTCGAAAAATAAAGAGTCATCATGACATTTAAAAAACTTCGAAGTCTTTCCGACTTCTAAAAAATTTGAAGTCATATCAGCGTGACTGATTCCATTTTATCATCTCTATTTCAAAGTATTTCGAAATAATTTATCATTTTTGAAAACTTTGAAGGGAGTTTTGTAGACCTTTAAAAATGACAGTCACGCTGAGTTGATCAAGACAGAGTCAAAAGTCACGCTCAGTTGATCCAGACAATATTTTACAAATTACGCTGGGAGACAGCTCATCATTTGTCAGAGAGTCATTATGACTGACAGCACGACAGTCGAAGAATGTCTCTTCGTATGCCACGTATGCACAGAACTGGAGAGATCACCGCCGTCTATTGCGTGACTTTCGAAATCTTCTTCAGCAAGACTCAGCCTTCATCGAGTTGGCGTACCAAAAAGGGTTTCTTGTCATTTAATGCGACTAACAAAGCAATCACTGCCAGAGATTTTGTGTCAGTCAAGACACGCCAAATCAAGACAGCTGGCAGTCCTATCTCAAGTCTGCGTGTATCTTTGAGTTCTTCACCTCAAGTTTGCGTGGATTCGGAAGTTTTCTTCCTCAAGTCTGCGTGGATTTTGAAGCTTTTTGCCTCGAGTCTGCGTGGATCCTGAAGCTTCTTGCCCCAAGTTTACGTAGATTTTGAAGCTTTCTATACCGAGTTTGCGTGGATTTTATCAAATTGGAGTATGTGGCAGCCATGCTACTGATCTCTCACCTACGTGTCTTGTAACTTGTACACGACTCATGCATGATCGCCATGTGTCCAACGGTTACAGGCCACGTCCAGTAACTGCTCACAACCTTGCGTATGTTAAATCTTGCGTGATTTTCAACTAAGCACAGGCTGTGAAGACAGTTATCTTTTCAGTTTTATTTTCGACTCTATAAATAGAGTTCTTTTTTTCATTCATTGTACAGATACACTGATATCTACTGTCAAAATTTTGAGAGCTTTTCTTCTTCGCATAGTCCAAGGGATAAAGCGATTGTCTTCTAGATCGGATTCTCACAGTTGTAATTTTCCCAGAAACACAACAAATAAAGAGAATTTCTTTATGGAAAACAACCACGAAAGGGGAAAATGACGTTCCATTTCGGGAATGTGGATCTCCACCCCGTCCACCGTAAAGTCCCAGTTCTAAGAGATGTCCAGCACTCGGGGGTTCTTTATGGATAGAGCATCCCCGAAGAGAAAGGCTGGTTTCAGATACTCTCCATCCAGTCTCTCCGAGTTCATCATAGTACAAAGAAAGTGGAAAGGCTGGTTATTGATGGCGCCCAACCTCTCCAAAGGCTCATCGTTGGGAAGCTGATCCGACACATGTCGAACTAAGCCATCGAGCCACACACCCACAGCATACTGAGCTGAACCTACCAAAAGCTCTCCTGCCGGATTGGTTGGCAAATTCACTGAAAGTAAACAAAAGAAACAGGATTAAAAGATGGTTAAAACAAAAGTTTCATAAAAGAAGCTCCTATGAGCCTATGCGGCTTGGATCAACGAAGCCTTATGCGGCCCAAATTCAGTTGGGTTTTATGCAGCACGGCTTCGATGGAGCCTATGCGGCTCGGGTCAACGCAGCCTTATGCGGCCCGATTCAGTTGGGTTTCATACAGCACTGCTCCGATAGAACTTATGCGGTTAGTTGAACGTATGTGGTTCTGTTTAGCAGAAGAGCTTATGCGGCACGACTTAGTGAAGCTTTCTGCGGTTCAGCTCATCAGGAGCACATGCGATCTCGGTCAAATGAGACATCGTACGGTTCAAATCCAGAAAGTGCTCGTGCGGCTCAAGTCCTTCTTATGCGGCTCAAACACAGGGCATACCCCATGCGGCTCGAATACGAGAGCGATTTCATCATGATTAAACTTGGGCAGTTCAATGAAGACGAAGGATGAAGGCTTGTGCATAAATCATGCAACAGAGCCATGGGGTTTTTGGTTCAAAACATTTAGTCCAATCCTTACCCTTAAAACCAGGGTGGATGTCGGGGTGTATTTCAGGCGTAGTGGCCGATGAGGAGGCCGCTTTCTTGCCCTTTGCAGCAACAGAAGCAACCTTGGAAGACTTGGGGGCCATTATCGTGCCGACGATCGTAGAAGGAAGACTAAAGAAGAAAATTAGAGACAAAGACGAAAGAGAGAGAGTGAAGAAGTCTCTCCGACTGAGCACGTTCACATTTTATAGGCAAAAGAGAGGCGCCTCGGTCCACGTACAGTGACCGACCCTTCGGTTCTCAAGACGAGCCGACTGACATAAAGGCCAAACTCTTGGGATCCTTTTCCCAAAAAACGACCTTAAAACTGACGGCAAATCAACAGCAATTAATGAAAAAAGATTTGCCCACGTGACAGGATAACGTGGTAAGAAGCTTCATGCGGCCAGACAGCCCATGCGGCCAAAGGGTACATGCGGCTGATTGACTAATGCGGCTGAGGAGGCTATGCGGTTGGGACATCTACGTGGCAAGGACATCATATGCGGCCAGAAGAGTTTATACATAGCCATGTTTCTTATTCAAAGTATTTTAATTTTATAAATTGAAAACTTTGAAGGGGGTCTTGTAGTAGCATGAAAAAGAATAAAGAAAGATCCATGCGGCCAAGGATCCCCATGCGGCTCAGAGAACTCATGCGGCTCAGGGACCCATGCGGCTCAAGTGTCTATGCGGCTCGAATAGTTCCATGCGGCCCGGAGAAGAGCCACGTGGCCCTCAACAGCTCTTCCCTTTGTCTTTTACTGTATTTAATACCTTGACGGCTGACAGCTCTGACCAATGACAGAAAGATGCAATAATGACCCTGTCATAATGGCAGACTCCTAGGGAAACTGAGGATATCTCTGACACAATCCGTCAAATCCCAAAAGATCTTTATGCAGCCTTGACACGTGGACAGTCACATGCGGCTCAGACAGAGGCCACCCATGCGGCTCAGGCAGAAGCTATCCCATGCGGCTCATGAGAACTATCCCATACGGCTCAAAGGCTATCTCCATGCGGCTCACGAGGACTATCGCCATGCGGCTAACGAAGAAAGCACCCATCATGCGATCACCTATGCTCATGTGGCTCAGATCACCACCATGCGGTTCAAATGTTCATGGGCCACTCCTAAGCAGCCTTGACACATAGCCAGCCTTATGCGGCTCAATGGGAAGCAGTCCTCATGCGGCTCAGATTTTCTAAGTGGCTCGCGGTTAAGACACGTGGCATGATAATGGGACACGTGGCATCAAATCGACCGAAATCCAACAACAAATCCTAATAAAATATTGGGCTCAAATCAGATCATTTGCAATCAACCAAATTGAACACGTGGCAGGAGATCCGAGCTTAGCATGACAAATCATGAGAATTTGTGACAATCATCATTAATTGCCCACAGAGATTTGATGTAATCACATTAATTGCTCAAATCTATTATGAATGGCCCAGATTCATTAACCACCGACTTTTGAGAATGGGCAATCATTGCAAACCCTAATGATGCCCCCCACTCTTATAAATAGCAAGGTACCATTCTCTTGCAAGACACAGAGACGGAGGGAGAATAGAAGAGCAGAGAGCAGAGAGTAGAGAGAGAGAGCACACCCCCTCGGATCCAGAGAGAAAAAAGAGAGCATTTCTTCATCAATGCCAAGTATTTCTTCTACAAAGTCAAGGCTGCACCCGATCGTCCAAGGAGTAAGACAGAGCTGCCGTAGCTTTCCCGAGCCTCTATCGTCACCCCCCCCCTCCCCGAATCTAAAATAAACAATTGTACTTAGATTGCTGTACCTAGGTTTTCGTTCCTAGGCTTTCTTTGTACGAGCGAGTTTGTATTGTGAGTCTAAAGTTCAGTCCTTTGATAATTGTTCTGTACTTTTACAATCAATGGCAAACACATACTCCAACTGCCTGACGCGTTCCCTTGAATTAGGCTCCAGCTTCAGATCACACCTGTACAACGTATTGATCCCTGGAAGATCCTGATACCTGTAACGAGTGATCATCTTCTCAATATAATGAGACTGTGATAGCGCTAGTCCAGTGTCTGTCTGGATGATCTTAATCCCTAAGATCACATCAGCTTCCCCCAAGTCCTTCATACTGAACTTACTCGAGATGAACTTCTTTGTCTCCGTAACACAGCCTATATCTGTACCTAGGATCAGCATGTCGTCCATGTACAGACAAATGATTACACCTCTTCCATCAGCGAACTTTGTGTAAACAGACTCGTCCGTCTCGCTGACCATGTAGCCATTTGACCTTATAATTTTGTCAAATTTCTCATGCCACATCTTGGGAGCCTGTTTAAAACCGTATAAGGATTTCACTAACTTGCAGACTTTGTCTTCAAGACCCTTGACGACAAATCTGTAAACTCCCTAAATTTCTACTAAATTTTTTTATGTAATTTGGTATTTATTTTGTACTTTGTCATGTTATACATAGTATGCGTGTTGTATTTGTATTTTCTCGTCGAGTGCGAATATGTGCGAGGTACATATTCTAGAAAATATTTTTATCATAAAATAATATAGCTTTTGTATAATAGGTGATAATTAATTTTCTTATACAAAATAGTTGTAAAAATAATCGCATGGAGAAACTTCCAAATTGTTTTAATAAAAGGGCTATTTTCCTTATTGGGAATTTAGAAAGTAAGTTTTTATACTTATCCTAGATTAGGAGAGATACATCAATTTAATTCATGTATATATATATTAATTTTCGAAATTAATTATTATAGTATTTTATTATTTATGAAAGAGATATTTAAAATATGGTTATATTTAATATTTGAGTAATTATGATAATTTCTATTGGAAAAGAATTTATTTTAAATGGATTTGAATTAAAAAGGGTTTATTTATATTGAACTAGATTTGATAAATCATTTCAAAAATCGATTTGAATTTATATGTCTTTATCTATTGGAAAGTTTACACAAATCCCAGTCCCTATCCAATTAGGATCTTCCACCTCCTATATAAGGAGAGGCCCCTTGTTTTCTTCTCTCCATAACTTCACCATCCAAATTCCTCCACCACAACCAAGGTGTGTGCATCGTGTCCGTGCCCATTCCCCGCCACTATAATTCTTTCATTACAATTAAAATGATTTTCTTCGTGTCCGACAATCCCGGACATCTACACTCTTCCGTGTCACGCAGGACACAACCCGACACGCCAAAACCTAATCCTAATTTCCGTATCGTCGCTGTTACCAGCCCTTGCGAACAAAATTTCCATAAACCCCTGCATCACAATATTCTCCGTTCATAGACTCGACAAACAACCATCGTCGAAGAACCTGTTAGGGTTATATAATAAAAGCATCACTTTTTAGTAACCTTATTTCCTTAAATTTTGAATGAGAATCATATAGGCAAATGTTTACATATTGTATTTGTTGCAAGTGTTAATGCAAATGTCTGATATTCTATATTGTAGATAATATGGTGTGTGGTGTCACACAGAAGATCATATTATCAGTTTCCTATGGAGTATATAAATAGTTCACAACCTAGATGGACTTGGGCAATCTTTTGGAAAGGTTGTAGTGTAATCTGGTATTAGTCTATCTTGACTATAGGTTTACACTAGTACACTTTGTGTGTATTGAATAGGACCACTTGAGGTTGTTCTCTTTGTACTGACTACATAATAGAACAAACACCTCAGTTATTATGGATGCTTGTGCTCTTAACCCGGATATAATAACGGACATGTATATGCAGTGTACATTATTTTGACTCATAAAAGAGTAAGATTCGTTATGGATCGACAACCTCTATGAATTGGGTAATAACATTGTATGTATGATGGGCTGTTGATTATAAATGGAATCCATGTCCCGATACATCGGGTTGATGATGTCCCCTTAAGGAGCTCATAAGGATTGTCGTGTAAACCCTGTAGGTGGATTATATCTGACATGACAAATAAAGTTGAACGGTACTACTTAAGGATAAAAAATGTCGAATCAATATAGTTGTCAGTAACTTAATTTGATCGACGGACATACGATATCTTAACATGAGGAGCCAAACGAGCATATAATAAAAGGAGCCCACAAACATAATTTGGGATTAGGGAGGTAGTACAACAATAGCTCATTAGTGGACCGAGCTATTGTTAACGGGCCTGGATTGTGTGTTCGGGCTGAACACGGGATATTCAGATCCGTTAGGAGGCCTAACCCTAATTTCTCCTCATGGTCCCTGTCGTACCCTATATATATCCTCTATTCTCTGGCCGCCATATTATCGATCAGAAATCTGAAACTTTCTCTAAATTCGTGATTCACGTAAGGAGAGAAAGAGAGGGCTGCCAAGGAGAAAAAAAGGTTGGAAGATCGTCGCCCACACGACGTCCAAGTCGAGGAAGGAATACGTGCAGAAGATCTTGGGGTCGTCCGCTCGAGATTGCCAGGAATTACTTGTCTCCTTTCCGTCGCAAGTATAATTCGTGAACCCTAGTTTCCGCCTATGAAGGGTTAGAACACGTATTAGATCTGTTTAACTTTCTATCGATCAATACGCACACCAAAGAAAGGGTCCTGGGAATCCCCAGTTCCATCAATTGGTATCAAAGCCACTTTGGATCTACGTATTGATTGATACGTCCATGTTGTCCAATAAAACCTACGTTGTGTAATAGTCGGTAGATGTAGATCTGTTCTAACTCGATTTTGCAGGCATCTTAGATCCAACTATTATGGTCCAATGCATATTTTTGATTGTGTTGTTTAAACCACGGACATATCGTGGATGTTGTTGTTGCTGTGGATGTAATTAAAATCACGAGGGTTGATCGTGCTTATTATTTTAATTTTGCAATCTAGATTATGTGTGAACTCCTTCGAGAGGCATATGATTGATGTAATTTTAATTATTTTTGATCAATCTTGATGACGGTGGTGGCTGTTTCTGACGTCGGACGAGATGCTTGTTTTAAGCAGTCCAGAGGCAGATAGATGATTTTCGATGAAGGAATCGACAGCCAAAACCTAAAAAAAATAGATCTGCGCAGCGCCAGATTTTGGATTCGGATAGTTGAGGACGGAGCAGCAAAGATGACCATAATAGTTGGATATTTTCTCTTATTTTTGTCATTTTACTTTTTCTGATTATGCATGTCTATTATTGTGTGGTTGTTTTTTTTTTGAAAAAACAAGCCTACATTAATAATGGACAACATAAACATAATATCAACTAGTAAAAAAACCCTCATTGTTAAATAACTAAGTGGGAGAGGATATTTATTTAGTTTAAATCTTATGGTCTCCATTACTGGTTTGTAGGTGATATAATTATACTTGCGTGTTGGCTATAGTGCTTTCCTCCATATCGGATGAGTATAATTATGGATCATCAGTACAAACTTCCTTAGGGATAATTGTAGAAAGTTACCTAGTATGTGTTCACTTCTCCATCTGAAGGAACTCATTACAAGGTAATGAACTTAGTATTAAGTAATGGTATACACTTAGATACAAATAATGGTATCCTCCCCATCGGAGTCACTGCTATTATTTGTGTGACCAGAGCAAGACCAGCATATTAATTTTATTTGTCATAAAGTTATGTTGACATGATAGTAAAATTAATAAGAAAAACCTACTTGAACAAAGTTGAATTTTTATACGTCCGTACTATCGTGGCATGCTAAATTCATGGTGTTCAAGGTGTTGGTGAATTTTTTATTATTATTTTGAGGGAATCAATATTTAGTTAATTCAAAAAGTTTTTTTTGCCCTACATAATTTTATTTATATGATTCTCAAGATTTCAAAATGGGTTCTTTCAGTCCACTTATGGTGATTCTTAAATAAAACAAACTTACTGGACTTAATTATATTGATTGAAAACGTAATTTGGATATTGTTCTAACTGCTGAGGAGTACAAATATGTGCTTGTTGAGGAATGCCCACCTAAGCCTAATGCTAACTCTGATGAAGAGGTCAAAGAGGCTTATAAGAAGTAGGAAAAGGCAGATGACATGGCGCGGTGTTACATTCTGGCATCTATGTCAAATGTACTGCAACATCAGCATCAGGCCATGGTCACTGCTTATGACATGATGTATAACCTCAAGGAACTCTTCGGACATCAGAGTGGAGCAGCTAGGCAGTTTGCTATGAAATGTTTGATGAATACAAAAATGGCTGAGGGTACACTAGTAAGGGATCATTTTCTCAAGATGATGGGTCATCTGAATGAGATAGAGATCCTTGGAGCTAAAATCGATGGAGAATCCCAGGTCGATATCATTCTCGGGACTCTGCTTAAAAGTTTTGACAATTTCTGCCTTAATTACAACATGAACAAAAGGTTGTATAGTTTGGCAGAACTTGTAAAAGAGCTACAGGATGCTGAATCTCTCTTTAGGCAGAGTGGTCATGTTTTTGTTTCTGAAAAGGCTTTTACTTGTAAGCCAAAAGGCGGTAAGAAGAAGAATAACATTCAAAAACAGGCAAACTCAGCAAAGAAGGGCATGGGACCTCAAGGCGCGGTGAAAAAGCCGAAAGGCAAATATTTCAAGTGCAAAGGGTCAGGACATTGGAAGACTGATTGTCCACTTCTCAAACAAGGGAACAAAGAAGGTATATCTTATTTACTAGTAGTTGAAACATGTTTAGCGGTATTATCTACCGGCACCTGGTGTGTAGATACATGAGCCACTAATCATGTCTGCAATAAATTACAGGGGCTCCAGAAAACCAGACGGCTCAGTGATGGAGAGATATGCTTGTTCATGGGTGATGCTACAAAAGTATCGGTCGTTGCATTAGGAGATGTTACTTTATCTTTTGGTAGAAATAAGTCTTTGACATTGAAAGATTGTCTTTATGCACCTTCACTTAGAAGGAATTTAGTTTCTGTTTCTATGTTAGTTAAGGATGGATATTCAGTTTATTTTAATGACAATATTATTATTAGAAAGAATAAATATTTTATCTGTTCTGGTACATTGGTTGATAATTTGTATGTCTTTAATCCTATTTTGCCCACAATGCAACTTATGAAAATGAATAATATGTCATCTAACTTAAATAAGAGAAAAGAACCTTCTTGTATGAACCAAACATATCTTTGGCACTTACGATTGGGGCATATTAACCTAAGAAGGATTCAAAGACTGGTTGAAGATGGACCTTTGAGTTCATTGGAAGTGGAGGCACTACCAGTCTGTGAATCCTGCTTGGAAGGTAAAATGACCAAAAGGCCTTTTACGGCAAAGGAGTATAGGGCCAAAGATGTGTTGGAATTGGTTCTTTCTAATTTGTGTGGAGCCATGACTATCCAAGCTAGAGGTGGCTTTGAATATTTAGTCACATTTATTGACGATTATTCAAGGTATGGATACAATTATTTGATGCGCCGTAAGTCTGAGTGCTATAAGAAATTCAAAGAGTACAAGGCTGAAACAGAGAAACGTCATGGAAAATGTATCAAGTCATTATGATCAGATCATGGTGGCGAGTACCTCTTTGGAGAGTTTAGGGATTATTTATCAGAGGCTGGAATTGCATCCTAATTGACTGCACCTGGAACGCCCCAACAGAATGGTGTAGCCGAAAGACGGAATAGAGCTCTTATGGAGATGGTTAGATCAATGATGAGTTATTCGGATTTGCCAGATTCATTTTGGGGATATGCCTTAGAGACTGCAGCTTATATTTTGAACTTGGTTCCTTCTAAGTCAGTACCTCTTACTCCCACAGAGCTGCGGATTGGGCGTAAGCCTAGTCTGAAATATATTCGCATTTGGGGTAGTCCAGTACATGTGCTGAATGGGAAAACAGATAAGTTGGAATCTCGTACAGAAGTACGCTTGTTTGTATGCTATCTAAGAGGAACGAAAGGAGGTTTATTTTATAGTCCTAAGGATCAGAAGGTCATTGTTAGCACCAATGTCCGATTCTTAAAGGAAGACTATGTGATGAACCATAAACCCACAAGTAGAGTTGTTCTAGAAGAACTAAGACGTGAGACACCAAGTACTTCAGTACCAATAGTACAAGAGGATGAACCACAAATAAATGCACAACGTGTCACAAATGTTACACCACAACCGATAGTGCCTCGTCGTAGTGGGAGGGTTGTGATACAACCTGATAGATATATATTCTTAGGAGAGTCGTCAGACTTCGTTCCTGAGGAACAAGATTATGATCCCTGTACCTACAATGAAGCACTTCAAGATAAAGATGCAGAGTCTTGGCAAAAAATAATGATATCTGAAATAGAATCTATGGATTCTAATCAGGTCTGGGAGCTTGTAGAACCACCCGTTGGTGTAAAAGACATTGGATGCAAGTGGGTCTATAAGAGAAAAAGAGGATCAGACGGTAAGGTTGAAACCTTTAAGGCTCGACTTGTAGCAAAAGGTTTTACTCAAAGAGAGGGTATCGATTATGAGGAAACCTTTTCTCCTGTAGCCATGCTTAAGTCTATCCGGATTCTTTTATCTATTGCAGCTCATCTCGATTATGAGATTTGGCAAATGGATGTCAAGACAGCTTTCCTTAATGGAAGTCTTGAAGAAGACATCTATATGAAGAAACCAGACGGGTTTATTGAAAAGGGCCAGAAGCATCTTGTTTGTAAGCTCAAGAAGTCCATTTATGGACTTAAGCAAGCTTCCAGATCTTGGAACATATGTTTTGATCAGGTGATAAAATCCTATGGATTTGATCAATGTCAGGATGAAACATGTGTATACAGAAAGTGTGACGAAAACGTGGTGGTGTTCCTAGTACTTTATATGGATAACATCTTGCTCATTGGAAACAATGTGAAGGTGTTATCTGATGTAAGGGTATGGTTATCCAAACAGTTTGATATGAAGGACTTGGGAGAAGTAGGTCACATCCTTGGGGTCAAAGTTCTACGAGATCGCAAGAAAAGGATGTTGGGCTTATCCCAAGCTTCATATATCGATACTGTACTAACTCGTTTTAGTATGCAAAATTTTAAGAAAGGTTTCTTACCATTTAGACATGGAATTGCTCTATCAAAGGTGTAATGTCCGAGGACACCTAAAGAGATAGAGAACATGAAGGCAGTTTCTTATGCTTCAGCAGTAGGAAGCTTAATGTATACAATACTATGTACGAGACCAGACATCTGCTTTACCGTAGGCATGGTCAGCAGATATCAGTCTAACCCAGGACAAGAGCACTGAACTGCCGTAAAGTATATTTTGAAGTGCCTGAAAAGGACTAAAGAGTATATGCTAGTTTACCAGGAAGATAGTTTAGTTCCCTTGTGGTATACAGACTCAGATTTTCAGTCAGATAGGAATTCCAGGAAATCTACCTCAGGTTATGTGTTAACTTTGGGAGGTGGAGCCATTGTATGGAGGAGTATTAAGCAAAAATGTATTGCTGATTCCACCATGGAAGCCAAGTATGTGGCAGCCTCTGAGGCAGCCAAAGAAGCGATTTGGCTCAGAAACTTTCTGTTGGACTTGGATGTGGTACCTAGTTTGCCTAAGTCTATTACACTTTATTGTGATAATAGTGGTGCAGTTGCAAACTCGAAGGAACCACGAGCCCATAAGACTGACAAACACATTGAGCACAAGTACCACCTGATACGAGATTTCGTAAAGAATGGAAAAGTTGCTGTGATCAAGATAGCATCAGCCGACAACCTAGCTGATCCCTTTACAAAGAGCTTACCAGCTAAGGCTTTTGATAGTCATGTTGAGGGAATGGGAGTCAGATGTGCAGCAGCATGGCTTTAAGTATAAGTGGGAGATTTGTAACAGTATACTGAAAAGCAATGCTTTGATATAAGTGGGAGATTGTTAGGGTTATATACTAAAAGTATCACTTTTTTAGTAACCTTATTTCCTTAAATTTTGAATGAGAATCATATAGGGAAATGTTTGCATATTGTATTTTTTGCAAGTGTTAATGCAAATGTCTGATATTCTATATTGTTGATAATATGGTGTGTGGTGTCACACAGAAGATCATATTATCAGTTCCCTATGGAGTATATAAATAGTTCACAACCTAGATGGAATTGGGCAATCTATTGGAAAGGTTGTAGTGTAATCTGGTATTAGTCTATCTTGACTATAGGTTTACACTAGTACACTTTGTGTGTATTGAACAGGACCACTTGAGGTTGTTCTCTTTGTACTGACTACATAATAGAACAAACACCTCAGTTATTATGGATGCTTGTGCTCTTAACCCGGATATAATAACGGACATGTATATGCAGTGTGCATTATTTTGACTCATAAAAGAGTGAGCTTCATTATGGATCGACAACCTCTATGAATTGGGTAATAACATTGTATGTATGATGGGTTGTTGATTATAAATGGAATCCATGTCCCGATACATCGGGTTGATGATGTCCCCTTAAGGAGCTCATAAGGATTGTCATGTAAACCATGCAGGTGGATTATATTTGACATGACAAATAAAGTTGAGCGGTACTACTTAAGGATAAAAGATGTCGAATCAATATAGTTGTCAGTAACTTAATTTGATCGACGGACATACGATATCTTAACATGGGGAGCCAAACGAGCATATAATAAAAGGAGCCCACAAACATACTTTCGGATTAGGGAGGTAGTGCAACAATAGCTCATTAGTGGACCGAGCTATTGTTAACGGACCTGGATTGTGTGTTCGGGCTGAACACGTGATATCCAGATCCGTTAGGAGGCCTAACCCTAATTTCTCCTCTTGGTCCCTGTCGTAGCCTATATATATCCTCTATTCTCTGGCCGCCATATTATCGATCAGAAATATAAAACTTTCTCTAAATTCGTTATTCACGTGAGGAGAGAAAGAGAGGGCTGCCAAGGAGAAGAAAAGGTTGGGAGATCGTCACCCACACGACGTCCAACTCGAGGAAGGAATACGTGCAGAAGATCTTGGGGTCGTCCGCTCGAGATTGCCAAAAATTACTTGTCTTCTTTCCGTCGTAGGTATAATTCGTGAACCCTAGTTTCTGCCTATGAAGGGTTAGAACACGTATTAGATCTGTTTAACTTTCTATCGATCAATACGCACACCAAAGGAAGGGTCCTGGGAATCCCCAGTTCCATCAAAACCCTACTCCTCTGTCGTGTCGAACAGCCCCCGTCCTCCGCCACTCCGCCAACACCACCAACCACCAAGCACCACCACCCCCGTCTCCACCATTACCACAACCACCGTCCCCATCTCCAACATCGCCATCGCCACACAGCCCTTCGCCATCAGCAACACACCCACAAAACCCTAAGAAAATACCGCCACCACCATCACGATTAACGAAAATACCCCACTCTTACCTGTCCTTCGTCGCATCCCGACCGCATCCATCCCGAGTGCTGCCTTCCCCTAGCAAGCATCGCCGTCTCTACCACGCTTGGCAGTGGCAAGCCACCGCCTTACCGGAGACCATGCGACCGTACCATTCCAGCAGACGCAGATCTGCGCTGGCCGCGTGCTAGCTCAGCCCCCGCGGCAGCCGACCATCGCCGCCTCCAGATTTACGACCGCCGCGAACGAGCGCCTCTTCACCGCTCGGCGTCGACTGCTCCAAGCACCACCACGTTACTGTACCTCCGACAAGCCACTCAGGTGAAGATTCTCTCCCCTTACTCTCGCCCCCGCTCATCCATCTTCTCCCGATTTCTCGCTCTCTTTCTCTCTCCCACCTTCCTTTCCTACTCTTACTGCTACTGTTTTTATTCATTTGATGGTTCTCTATTCTCCTCTTACCTTTACTGTTACTCCCTCTCGTGAAACGAGAAGGAAAAACAGCTGTAGTATTGTGTTATTTTATTATTATTATTATTATTATTATTATTATTATTAGTATTATTATTATTATTATTATTATTATTATTTTTATTTTTATTTTTATTATACTACTTTACTTAAATGATATCAGTAACATTATTAGTATTATTAATGTATTATATTATTGGGAGTGATTTTGGGAATTATATACCAATATAATATATTGTGAGAAAAAAATTGTTACAGATTTGACTATATATATATATATATATATATATATATATATATATATATATATATTTATATATATATATATATATATATATATATATTTCAAACATAGTTTAAGCCCTAAAATAAATTCCTAGAGTAATTAATATTTACATAAAAATGTTTTGACTAAATATACTTTTCAAATTATTATGTATAAATTATTTTCTAGTGTTTACGTAAAAAATTACTTTAATTATATTTTTCAAGTAATATTGATGATTTCTAAAATAGTATAAGTATGTATTCTCCACAAAACTCCCACCTTGAAATCCCTATTGATCATGACTAATTCCATAATCATATTTCTTCGCAAATTTGGACCTCTACATATCAAACATGTCTATTGGACAATCAGGACTTGCCGGATCATCGTACCACACCAGGCGACACACCATATAAGATACCTTGCCATTAAACTATTTATATTCAGTCTGCATTTATTTATTACATATCACTATTTATTATTTTCGGTTCTTACAGTTCCTTATTTACTACTTGCCCAGTGATTATTAGTTTACTTTGTTATTGTTCTTTGATTGCATATGAACCTAGAGTTAATGGATTACCTTCTGTAGTGTATCGCATATACCTTGACACAGTTGTACCACGAGGATGTGTGAGATGAGTAGCATGTAGAGGTTCTTGCGTGTGGGATGATCCTCCATGTGCATGCATTAGGGATGACTGCTAATAGAGGCATGTTAGGAGACTTAGCAGTTAGTAGAGGTATATGAGTCATGGATGTGACTCTGTTAGGCATTGGATGGAAAGAACAGTTTCTTAACGTATGGGCCACTTATGCACTTCCCTATTGTCAGTTATCTCCGCGGGAGATACGGTCCTGGATCCTGATTCCTGATTTCCTGCTGGCCTCTGACATTCGAGGAATGTTATGCTTTTAGGTCCCTGATATCCTGATGGGACCATACCTGAGTTCCTACACCTGAGCCAGAGTGCCCATGCGTTGAAGCTTTGTTATTACTGCATAAACACATTAGAATGGCCAGGTAACCCTCGTCAATGTCATATCACCCTGTCCCATTAGTAGCTTGGGACAATGTCGCGTCATGGTATAGTGTACTACCCCTTGTCCTTGTTTGGTTGTAGGGGTAGTCCACTGTTTCGATGATGAGGTATTGGATCTTGTTACGAGTGGGACTATTTGCTTTACTTGTAATTTATGACATAGTATATATATTCAGTTATGTGGCATTTTCTTTATGTATCTTGTTACGTCCCTCTGAGGACCTGGTTATCTCTCCAGGTGTGTCTTATGATTTCTGCAGGTGCTCTAGCTAAGGCCATGACTTGTGCTCTATTCTTCGAGATATTGCTCTTGGATCGTCATCCTCTTCGCTCTACCAAATTACTATCCTTGTATATTTCTTTCCTATTAAAATTTGTTGGTAGTGGATTTGTCTCCGCCCAACGATTGAACCATAATTATTTAAGTTGATTTTATATTATTATTCTTTTCATTGTGGATGAGATTTAGTCTTGGATTACTGTATTTTACAGCTTATGTATACATACAAGGTTTTCATACATTGGAGAGTACTTTGTATGTATACAGCTGGCATGGACACGTACTTGGTCCTAAGTATTTTGGGACTGGGGCGTTATAAAATCCCTTTGAATGTTGCATGTAAATCTCTTCGGTCGGCTTACCATTTAGGAAAGCCGTTTTCACATCCATCTGATGTATCACCATCTTATGTATCACTGCAAGAGCAATCAACATTCTGATGGTGGTCATCCGGGCTACTGGAGCATACATGTCAAAGTAGTCGATCCCCTGCTTCTGAGAAAATTCCTTGGCTACCAACCTAGCCTTGAACTTGTCAATAGTTCTGTCTGCTTTCATCTTCTTCTTGAAGATCCATTTGCATCCGATGGGTTTCGCTTCTTCAAGAAGATCAATCAACACCCAAGTGTTATTTGAGGTAGTGGAATCAATTTCATTGTCAATCGCCTCCTTCCAAAAAAACTACGTCTCTGGTCTTCATCGCCTCATCATAGGTAAACGGATTTGCTTCCACATGATAGATGATGAAGTCACTTACAAAGTCCTTCAGCCTCCTCACATGCTTTGCTGATGGCTCAGCGAGTTTTGGTTTAACCATTGTTTCAACAAGAACATCTTCTTGGACCACATCCTTATTGAAGACTTCAGTATCTTGCGCACTCTCATTGTTCTCCGGAACAACTGCTAGAATAATGTTCTTGTGTCTTACAAATTTATCTTTAAAATATTCTACGTCGCGAGATTCAATGATATAATTTTACTCAATATCAAGAAATCTCCGAGCATCACTTTTCTCGGCATACCCCAAGAAGATCATCTTTGTAGTCTTTGTCCCATGCTTCTGAATCTTCAGATCTGAAAGCTTGACATATGCCAGACACTCCCACACTTGAATGACATTCAAGTTAGGTCTGACCTTGAACCAGAATTTATGAGGAGTAATATCTGATGTTGCATGAGGCACTCTATTTAGAATAAAAGTGACCGTCAATGCAGTTTCTCTCCAGTAGCACTTTGGAAGACCCGCAGTCAACAGCATTGAGTTAATCATTTCTGTTAACTTTTTGTTCTTCCTCTCTGCTACTCTGTTTGATTGAGGAGAGTACGGAGCCGTAGTCTCATTGACAATTCCATGTTCTTTGCATAACGATATAAATTCATGAGACCTGTACTCCCCACCTCAAACACTTCTTATTCTTTTGAGTTGTTGTCCAGTCTGCCGCTCAGCTTCGACCTTGAACTCCTTGAACTTCTCGAATGCTTCGTCTTTAGCCTTCAACAAGTAGACGAACGCATACTTTGAGAAGTCATCGATGAAGGTTATGAAATACTTTATCCTGGCCTTTATAGAGAATTGTTTGAAGTCACAGATATCAGAGTGTACCAACTCCAGAAGATCTGTACTTTAATTAACCCGGAGAAAGGGTTTTCTTGTGATCTTCGTTTGAGCACAAATTTCACATTTCTCTACCTTACCTCCACATTTGGAGATAAGTTCTGGACTGGAAATTCTGTTTATTCGTTTACAATAAACATGTCCTAGCCTATTATACCATAACTCAAAAGTATAAGCAGCAGGAGTGATTGTATTAATTACATTGGACTGATTTACAAGCTGAATTTTGAACATTCCTTCGGTACAAAAAGCTTTCCCAAAATATGATTCCTTTATGGACATCACCATCTGTCCAGCATTGATGTCCATCTTGAGGCCTACGTTACAGAGTAGGCCTCCCGAGATCAGGTTATTTACGATAGCCGGTACATGATTCACACCTTGAAACGTCAGAGACTTTTCCGAAGTCAGCTTCAAAACCACCGTCTCGTTCCTGAACACTTCAGTTTGTGCCTGGTTCGCCAGCATAACCACTTCAGAAGTTGGTGATTGGTGGTGAACCACTCCTTGCTGGAGCAGACATGGCAGGTGGCCCCAGTATCTATCCACCAGTCAGAGTCAGCCTCCACCGCATCGACCTGTGCAATTATAGCAACAACGTCAGCGATCATAGATACCTTGATATGCTCTCCTTGCTCTCCTTGCTCTGATAGCTTGGTCTTTGCCTTGCATTCATTATTGAAGTGGCCCTTCTTGCCATGCTTGAAATAAGACATCAGAGACTTTGCCTTATTTTGTTTGAAGGAAGTCCCCTTCACGTTCAAATTACTAGGGCCCTTCTTCTTGCTGTGGGAAGCCGTATTCTTTCTCCTTGGTTTCCTTTTATGAACCAGATTGGCATTAGCCAATTGCTTGGACAGTGCGTCCACCTTTAGTTGAGCCATCATCTGGTCCTCAACGTAGATTTCCTGTAGGAGATCGTCGAGAGTGATCTCCAACTTCTTCCTATGCATTTTTTCATAGAACTTGCTCCACCCATCATAGAGCTTCAAAATGATCCCTCCAACAACAAACTTATCTGGGAGGGGTATCGCCTCGTCTTCCAACTTCTGTCGCAGTTTCAGGATCACCTGCGACAGCATTGGCTTTTCGTACTCAAAGAATCACTTGTGATATTTCTCAACAAGAAATATCTTGCTACGGTTCTTTTCATCCTCGTATAGTTTAGAGACTTCCAAATCTCTCTAGCAACAATCTTCTTTGAATATGATTCAGCTAGGGAGCCTTTCATAGCATTTAGGATCATAAGCTTACAAATGCTATTGTCTCTTTTCCATTTGGCCTGGTTCTTAGTAGCCGCAGAAATTATGGCTGCAGATCCAGTTCCTGGAATAGTAGGTTCCTCCTCAAGCAGCACATGATCAACATCAGAGAACTGAATATTGAGAAAAACCTTTCTTTTTCAAATTTGATAGTGCTCACCATCAAATTGTTCTAACTTTGAGAAGTTAGGATTGATTAGCGAAGCACGAAAGTTTTCCATCTTTCAATTAAGCTTTGAGGTTGTTAGTCCAGGGCACAATTTTCGATGGAAAACTGAGAAAATAAAACAACTGTAAAAATAATATTTCTATACAATATTTCAAAGAAGGTGCACAACAAAGATCTTAAAAGGATTCTGGATTACTAAAATCTAAAAAGATTTCGTAACAGCAGCAAACGGTAGTAGTACTTCTAAAAATAAGGTACAAATCGAATTGCTAGTAGTAGCAGCGAAGTGGATGACAGGCAAAAGATGGAAGAACAGCCTGTTGGGGTGAATGATCACCGTTGCTCAAAGCTTAATTCGCCCCAAACGAACAGCTTCCAGTAACTAGCAAGTTCGACGAAGAACTTTGGAATACTTTGCTCTTCTGACTTCTCGAAAGGCGCACGGACTCCTGCGCTAAGTGGCGCTGGTGCACTGCTTCTCTTCTCTCTCAAACTATGTGGAAACATGTAAGGAATTATGCTAAAAAATACTTCTACCTTATGTGGATTCTGAACTTTGTACTTGTATTTTATTTCTCACTGTGAGAGAGAAGAGAGCCTTATATAAGGCCGCGCTGTAACTTCTCAGTTAGCTGAACGTTCGGGACATAGGAAAAACTGCCCCAAACGTGCTGTAACCGCTCAAATCGTGCACAGAAATGATCTGAGTCAACTTGTGCACAGCTTGCACAACTTGCACACTACGCGTACAGCCCCACTTGCGCCACCTACGTAAAACTGTGCCACACGCAAAGCGCGCAACCTGCACAATCCATGCCACTCGTGCAACTTATGTTGACGTGCTAAGTGCAAAGTGCGCCAATAAAATGCCACATTACGCCTCATGAGCCTGAGTCCGAATCCGAGTCGCTAAGCCCCTATGGGGCTTAGCTACAATGGAAATTATTTCCCAAGAGCAAAAAGCATAAATGCTTTCATTATTGATTTAGCCTTTTTTCCATTAGAAAAATACCCCCACATGGCTCACACATGTGTACCCCCACACCACATGTGCATCTCTAAACAAGCATATCTATTATATAGAGATACAACTCCTTTGACCTAACTGATGTGGGACTAAACTTTCTAATAAAAAGGCCAAACTCCAACAAAAAATCGCTAAGCAGAATAATTTGCTGAAATAAGAAAGCAATAAAATTGTTGAATAGTTCGCAAATAAAATCAGTCGAACAACCTGTTGGGGTGGTCAGAACCACCATTGCCTAAAGCGAGACTCGATCGTCTCTATCGGTTCGTTTCCAGTAACCGATTAGTGTTGGAGTGTAAAAAGTACTTCATAGACCAAGTCAAAGAAGTTGAAAACTTTACGCAATTCAAACTGAGTCAGAATCAAAATTTACGATCAAAGAGAGTACAACTCTACGCGAGCTACTTTACGCGAGAGCTATTCACTGAGCTTTTACGCGAAGGACAGACTGTCAAATCATTGCATTTAATGCGCGTGATACTGATTCTGACATAATGATTTTCTGACAGCGGACAGCACAGAAGTCGAGAAGATTTGATTTACACCAAACCCAATACTTGTCGTTTAGTGTGCAGACGGACTACTTTACGCTCAAGATATTGCTTCTTTTACGCACGAAAGCTATTCGAGCTTTTTACGTTCAAGGCTGTTGTGCGCGTAAAGTTTATTTGAGGTAATTTTACGCTCAAGGCTATTTTCAGCCACTTTACGTGAGAAGTTAATTTTGGACTATTTTACGCCCAGTCTGCTACTTTACGCAGGAAGTATATTTTGGATCATTTTTACGCCCGACCTTTTCTGGCTACATGAGAATGTGGTCTGCTTATGTGGCTTTCATGCCACACTTATCGAGGAACGTGTGTACGTGCTCTCCCCATTTTGTTAAAGTAGTGGGACATGTGTCACCATGCGTAGAGATCACAATTCTACATGGGACACGTGTCGTCATGCGTAGAGGATGATTTTTATCAAGGGTGGCAGTTACTTGTACAGAGACCAAACTTTGTTGCTTTTTACGCACAGAAGGTCTAGTATATAAATAGACTTATTTTAAACACATCAAGAGATCAGAAGAGACAGGAGATGAGATTCTGAGAAAACTCATACTTTCAGAGTGATATTCCCGAAAGCATTTCTTCAACTTGTTTCCAAGAACAGGTGAAGCAAAGCAGGAAAGTATTCGACTGTGTCATCAGTTCCGTTGCTCGATACCTTTCTGGTGACTTAGTTCTTCCGATTGTTCGTCTTCTTCAAGCAGTTCTCTTCATCATCATCGTGTGGTCCAAGGAACAAAGTGATCGCTCTCAGATCAGACTTCCAAAGCAATACTTCCCAGAACAATTTGTACTTTTGTACTTTTTCTAGTTTTTTTTCAAAAGCAAATTTTAGGTATTTTGTTAAGTGAAACAAAATGGCGACTCTGCTGGGGATCACCTTCTCCTCTGACGAGAAGGAAATTGCTCAATATAATGATGTGTCGGTCGGATCGACAAAGAAGACACTGGTTGTTCACTTCGACCAGACTGCTTACAAAGAAATGCTCCGAACTGGGGGTAGTACTCGCTGCTCCAATGTTTAGAAATTACGGAAGGCGCAAAAAGTTTAGATTCCTAAGTCCAAAGCATCCGCGAATCTTCCTGCTGTCTCTGAAGGCAAAGGAATCCTTCCCACTCCTATTGTGAAGGCTCCCGTCGGTGACGAGGCAGACTCTACTTCAGTGATGTGCCCTGCGCATAAAAATCAAGTTTTATGCTCTGTGCGTAAAAATCTGTCTCCCGTCTGTGATGTGGTAGACTCCCAAACTTTACGCTCTATGCGTAAAAACCAGTCTCCCGTCTGTGACATAGTAGACACCCAAGCTTTACGCTCTATGCGTAAAAGAAAATCTTTGATCTGTGACATGGCAGATACTCATATTTTACGCTCTACGCGTAAAGGCAAATCTCATGTCGGTGATAGAGTAGATAAAGTTCACAATGATGCCTTTGCATCTAAAGTGAATTTGCCTGCACACATGCAGCGTAAAAACATGAATTCTATTGTTGGTAAAACTTCAGGTTTCCACCAACAGCCTTCTTACACTACTTTACGCAAGGTACCAAACCTTCAAATTACGCGTAATGCTGATGGAGTCCTTTGTGCACAAAAATCTCAAGATTTACGCACGCAACTCCAGGTACGTAAAAATGCCCAGTTTGGTTCTACTAATGTAGCCAGTAATCTTCTTTATACACAAGGGACTAAACGATTCTCTGTCCCAAATATAATAAAGAATACTACTTCTTCCAGTCCTTCTGATTTACGCGAGTTACTTGTACAAAAGCGTAAAGACAGAAATCCTCCTGTAGCACTCCCCAAAAAAATCATCATTGTGAGTGTCACCAGATTGTAATTGAATATTGCTGTTCGACTTTTAAATGGTCAGTTTTTGACCGCTTAGGCTACAATATGCCTCAGCAACAAGTTGATGATCAAGAGCATGAGTTGTCATATGCGTCAGTCAACATGGCATCTCATACCAACAGAGGATGACGTCCAAGATGCAACTCGTCCCAGACTCCTGGTCAACAACAGTTCAACCAACATCTTGATACCTTTGAAGGGGTATATCAGAATACTCGGTCAAGAAGTCAAAGACAGTTGCAATCTTCAGATTCAAAAGTTGGGGGTACCCAGTCTTTTGAGTCAGAAACTGATAGTGTTGATTCATACCTCTATACTAATCCCTCTGTATGTTCAAAAGAGGTTGAATCCTATGATATCGGAGATGAACCGGAGACGTCAACTGCTAATACAGAACAACGTCTCTCTGCAGTTGAACAGTCACTGAAGGACATGCTTGCTATGATGCAAAGTATGCATCAAATAATAATGACTCAGCAAACTACTCCGCCAGCAGCAGTAACACCGGTGCAAGTAGCAGCACAAACTTAAGATAGTCAAGGGGTTGATATACCTTTGAATAATCTTAGTCAAGAGCCTACTGTCAATCAAAATTCTGCATCTCCAGATCCTATCATTCCAGAAGATGTACCACCTTCGGTGGGGGTTATGGTACATCCAACAACTATTCAATCGAATGTGCTTCCTCAAAATAGTGAAGCTATTTAAGCAGTGCGTGAGCTAAAAGCACAGTTTGAAGTTCTGAAGCACAATGATCAACTCCAGAGGTTAGGGATTAAGCAACCTTATCCTCCTCTTTGGAATGATGTGCCTTTTCCTCCAAAATTTAAACCACAGTCTATGGTGTTATTTGATGGAAAAGCTTCTCCCAGTCAATATATCAAATATTTTAATATTATGACTGTGCACTTACAGAAGATAGATGCTCTTCTTACCCGAGTTTTCATCGGGTGTTTAACGGGTTCGGCTTATGACTGGTATCGCAGTCTACCCGACAATTGCATATCGTCTTTTGACGAATTTAAAGCAATGTTTCTCTTCCGCTTCTATAAAGAAGGCATGGACATGAATATGTCCTCCTTAATAGAGATCAAACAAAAAGAGAACGAAGATACTCGGACGTTTATCGAAAGTTTTCGACAGACAACTTTGAAGATGCCTCCGAATATGCCAGATTCAGCATTGATTGATACATACAAAATGAATATGCGACCAGCTATTGCTGTCTTTACGGGTTCTCAATTCACAGATTGGGCCTCGTTCATCATAGCAGCAGTTTCAGCCGAGACCAATGGTAGGTTGGCTCATGAACACGGAATGATCTTTGCTTCAGAAGACAAAGGAAAGAAAGGCTCTTTTGGTAATAATTCTGGCAATTGTATTGGAAAAGGAAAGGAAACCCTAGTGGTTAATCTTTCAAAACCCAAAATGATGCCAAATAATACGGAGTCTTCCAAACCAAAGGAAGAATACTCTTTTGATGACAGTGATATCCCAGGGATATTCTAATATCTTGTAAAGAGTGGCAAACTCTATATTCCAGAGCCAAAAAGGCCTAATGAGGTGAATCTGACTGACAATCCCAAATATTATATCTATCATAGATACATAAATCATCCTACCAAGGCTTGCTATATTTTAAAGAAGAAAATCCAAGAGTTGATAAATGCTAATGCCATCGCTTTAACCAATGATGAGCATACAGTTACAACTAATATGGTTTCTCTTCAATTTGGAGGTTTTCCTCCACAGCAAGTTCCAGATGGAATTGTCCCAGTTCCTAAGGCGACAATGAAGATTGTGAATCTTCCGCCTGTTCGAGAACAAAACGAAGGATTGTTGCCTCTCACATTAAAAAATGGTAAAATCATATGGGTACATCCTGACTTAGTACCTGAAATGGAAGATGAAGGTAAGACTTCAAAATCTAAGAAAGGTAGGAAAGTCAACCTGTAATATAATTTCTCATATTGTTACTCCAGATCATGATGATTTGGATCATCTCTGGGACGGCATTCCTTTGGAAGATAGGCTGAGGGGCTTGAATATATGCCCTCCAAGTTTGGCTCCTCCTACTAAACTCAAACTTACTCATCGGCAGTGGTTAGCTATGAATAGTGTCTCCTTATATAGGGCACAACAAGTCTTTGCTGCTTATGAGAAAGCACCTGTAGGGATTTTTTCTCCTATCCCGAATACTCTTGCTCCTGTGGCTACAGAGGTTTCTATTCCTCCTTTTCCTGTGGCTACATAGGTCTCTCTTCCTTCTTTCTCTGTTGAACCATTTATTGAAAGTTCGCTACATATTCACATGTATAGTCAACAATTAGTCCATCTCATAAAATAGATGGGCTATGACTTTCAAAAGGCAGAAGTCTTAAACTATGATAAAGGAATGCGACTTCCTTTAGAACTTTAAAGTCAAAAATCTACTGTTGGATTAGGATGTGAAGTCCCTCATAAAAATCCTTGCAAGAAGAAGACTAAGAAAAAGAAGAACAAAACCTGTAATATGATATTTCATTCTCCTGAGCCTGAAGAAGAAACCTTTGCTGGTACAAGATCTGGAAAAGAGTACCACAAAGATTATGAAGGAACTTCTAAAGAAGCAGAAGACGTTCCTGAAACACCATCAGCTCAACCATCTCATGTTCCTGCTAAACCATCTGTGGTTGAAAGAGGGAAACAGAAAGCAGTACGCTTTGACATCCCATTGAAGTCTGCTTCGAATCAAGGAGTGGTGATGAAGCCCTACAAATTTGATATTCTAGCCCAGTTAGCTAATACTCCGACTAGACTCTCTATCTTTGAGTTGCTTCGCCTTTCTAAAGAAAGCCGCGAAACTTTGAGTGAAGCTTTGCTACAAGCTGATTCATGCTTAGCTCAAATCAAGAGTCCTGACAATATACAGTGTTGTGTCAACAATGTCATAGTATGATGGAAGCAATTCCCAATATTACCTTCACACAAGAAGATATGCTGTTGAAGCATAATAAGCACGACAGGCCTCTGTGTTACACAGGGTATATTGAATCTACTGAAATTGATAGGATTTACATTGATCATGGGTCTTCTATTAGCATAATTCTTCAGAGTATGCTACGACCTTTGAGGATTCCTTCTAGTGATTTGACTTACACTACTACCATAATAGTTGGTTTCAACTCTGGAAAGAGTAAACCACTGGAGAAGATTCGTCTGAAGATTCAAATTGGTGATCTTCGAACTATGGCGACCTTTTATGTTATCAACTCAGATGTATCTTACAACATCCTCCTTGAAAGACCGTAGATACATGAGCATGACATTGTGCCTTCAACTCTCCACCAATGCTTCAAGTACGTAGATTCTTAAAGGGTTGTAAAGAACGAATTTGTAGATATCAATCATTTTAAGGATGTTGAAGCCTATTTCTCTGACTCAATACTCTACAAACAGGAGCAGGTGAAAGAAATATCTGTTATGGCTGAAGACCGATCGCCTGCAGAAGATCAATTTGTCAATGAAGATCCTCCAGAAGATCAACCTTTTAAGATTAAAGTCAAGGGACGAATACAATCCCAACCTGTCAATGATCAACCTCCGATGATCAAGGTTAAAGGAAGAACTCGAGATTCGTCTGAGGAATCTGTGAAAATTCTAGTCAATAGCCAAGTTCAACCCCTTATGATCAAGGTCAAGGGACGTATTTCTCGTACGAATGATCCAGAACTACCACTGATTATTAACCTTGACAAGCCAACGTTGAAGATGGATGACGGTCCGTTAATGATCAATCTAAAGCGTAGTAGTCAATTTGTAAATGATATAAATATTGATCATTCTGTACTTTCTAATATCAATAAAGATTTCTTTTTGGAGTATATGGTTGTCAAATTTATTGAAAGAATGGCTTTATCTTCTGATGATCAAAGTCATCAATATAAAAATGATATAAATACAGAGGAAACCTTATACATTGACCAAAAGAAAAATTCCTTTTCTCCTCATGTCGATGTTGGACCTTATGCTCAAAGGTTCCTAACATCTTCTCCCTATCTTCTTCCTGTAGCCGCTTCATCACAAGCTTGTGCAACTTATAGACGTCACGAAGAATCTTATTTTGTGATTCCGTCTAATAAGAAAAACGAGCGCCAAATTGTGTTTGGTCTGGCTAGAAATATCCTTGTTATTCAGACAGATGATCTTAGAGATAAAGATAAAGGAAGAATCTGAATTGACAAATATAGTCAACAATCTCTCAAGATTATCCAGAATATGGGATATGATTTGAAGACTATGCAAGGTCTCAATTAAGGCAAAGTTAGACGGTTACCATTGTATGGTGATCCATTTTACCAGAAAACTCGACATGGGTTGGGATATGATCCATCCCACATGTTTAATGAAGATATACAAGAAGAATTTTCTTTCAGTTCCTCACAATTCTCAGATTCTGAAGAAATCCAATTCATCGAATCGGATACATCCCACTTGTGCTAGGAAGATATGGAAGAAGAATATTCTTCCAATTTTTTATAATCCTCATATTCTGAAGGAGACTATTATGATGAATCTGAGTGTACATTCTCAGTTAACATGGTTCAAACTGATGGTGAATCTGAACCATTTGAGAATGACCCTTGGGCACAACAAATGGACACTCAATGGGAGCTTCATTTTGAACAGCGACAACCATCTACAGAAGATGAAATTGTCCAGATTAACGTTGGCGACGGAACTACGTCTAAGCCAATATTCATCAGTAAAAACCTTTCTGAAGATGAAAAGGAAGAGTTGATACAGCTAATTAAAGAATATATTGATATCTTTGTATAGAGTTATGAGGATATGTCGGGCTTAGATCCTAAAATAGCTACTCATAAACTCAATATTCTTCCTAATGCCAAGCCTGTAAAATAACAGCAACGGCATTTTCGACCAGATATGATGGCTGCAATTGAAGCAGTAGTCAAGAAGCTGATCACATGTGGCTTTGTTCGTGAAAAAAAACATCCAGACTGGATTGCCAACATTGTACCTATTATGAAGAAGAATAAAAAAGTCCGAGTTTGTATAGATTTTTGAGATCTTAATGCAGCTTATCCGAAAGATGAATTTCCACTTCCGATTACCGTTGTCATGATAGACAATACATGTGGTTTTGAACACATGCCTTTCATGGATAGATTTTCAGGATACAATCAAATTAAGATGCATCCAGGAGATGAAAAGCATACCGCTTTTCGTATACCCCTTGGAGTCTATTGCTATACGGTTATGCCGTTTGGTCTAAAAAATGCCGGTGCTACGTATCAATGGGCTATGAGCAACATCTTTCAAGAACATCTACGAAAAATAGTTGAATTTTATGTAGATGATGTTGCTTTCAAAAGTCGATCAAAAGATGATCATATTCAAGACTTAAAGACGGTATTTGAGTTGATTCGCCAACATCAACTAAAGATGAATCCTACTAAGTCTTTCTTAGGGGCTTCCAGTGGCAAATTTTTGGGATTTGTCATCACTTCTCAAGGTATCCATATTGATCCTGACAAAATCAAAGCGATTCCTGAAATGCGTCCTCCATGCAATCTAAAAGAACTCTGTGGCTTCCAAGTTCGCATCGCTTATATCAGAAGATTTATATGCAATCTTTCTGGGAAATGTCAACCTTTTTCTCGTCTATTAAAGAAAGGTGTATCATTTGTCTGGGATGAAGCATGTCAGAAAGCCTTCAATGACATCAAGCAATACCTTACAAATTTACCTGTTCTGGTACCTTCAGTGGTAGAAAGACCATTTTTATTATATGTTTGAGCCTTAGATCATTCTCTTGGTGCTCTTTTTACACAGAGAAGTGATAAGGGCCATGAACAGGCTATTTATTATCTTAGCCAAATGATGGTTGGAGCTGAACACAGGTATACCCCTGTGGAAAAAGAATGTCTGGTCTTGGTTTTTGCTGTTGAAAAGACACGACATTATGTATCAGGACAGACTATTTATGTCATCTCCAGAATAAATCATATTCGGATATTGATGAAAAAATCGAGCATTCTTAATTTCAGGTTAGCCACTTGGACGATGTTGCTTACTCCTTATGATATGGTCTATGTACCTCAAAAATCAGTGAATGGTCAAGCATTAGCTGATTTCTTAGCAGCTCACCCTATACCTGAAACTTTTAAGTTATATGAGGACATTCCAGAAGAAGTCGTGGATTGCAACATGACTTTGAAGGATAACATTTGGCAACTAAATTTTGGTGGAGCATCACGGGTTGGACCTAAAGGCAATATTGTCTCCGGAGTAGGCATCGTCTTAGTCTCTCCTGATAAAATAGTCATATACCGTGCTTATTCTCTTAATGAGCCATGCTCCAACAATGTGGCAGAATACAATGCTCTTCTAATTGGCCTCTAAGTAGCAAAACAATTGGATATTGAGTTCCTAGAAGCTTATGGAGATTCTTAACTGATTATTAATCAGGTTAGAGGGACATATGAAGTCAAAAATCCTGACCTCGTCCCTTATCATCAAGTGGTAGTCGAGTTAGTCCTTTCATTCAAATAATTCTTCATTGAATTCGTACCACGTTTTTAAAATTTAGAGGTTGATGCTCTTGCTAGTTTAGCTGTAGACTTAGTTGTTCCAATTAGAAGACAAAATACCATTACTTTGTTGGATCGAGACTTATTTTGTGTCAAGAATAATCTACATATTGAACAGAGTTATACTGTAGAATCAAGTTTCCAGTAGAGGGATTGGAGAAGTCCATTCATTGATTATGCGGTTCATGGGATTTTATCTGAAGATCCAAAAGAAGCTACATCAATCAAGAGATAATCATTTCGATTCTATTATGATTCTTCTATGCATATGTTATATCGTCGTTCATATGATGGATTTTTCTACGTTGTCTCTCTGAGAATGAAGCTAAGCAAACACTCCATGAAGCTCATGATGGTGTCTGCGGTACCCATCAACCGGGTCCAAAATTACAGGACCGCATTCGAAGAATAGGGTATTATTGGCCTTCCATGATAGCAGATATTGTGGTGTACGCCAGATGGTGTAAAGCATGTCAGATTTATGTCGATTTTATTCATCAACCATCAGAATTCTTACATCCTACAGCAACTTCTTGGCCCTTCGAAGCTTGGGGCATAGATATTATTGGTCCGATTAACCCTCCTTCTATCAAGTGACATCGGTTTATCTTGGCTATAACCGATTACTTTTCTAAATGGGCGAAAGCGGTTCCCCATGTTGAAGTGAAAACATCTAATGTGGTCAGCTTCATCAAACACCACGTTATTTATCGTTTCGAGATTCTCCGAAGGATAATTCATGATAATGGACCACAATTTGCCAGTCAGGCATTTTATTGATTCTGCGATAAGAATCGGATCCAAAATCTAGCTTCTACGGCTTATAATCCAGCTGCTAATGGTTTGGCTGAAGCTTTCAACAAGATAATCATTAAACTGTTCAAAAAGTTCATCTCTTCCAATAAACGTGATTGGAATGAGAAACTTGGAGAATGTTTATGGGCTTACCGAACGACAGTTCGAACTCCTACTGGTTTTACACCATTCTTACTAGTTTATGGATGTGAGGCTATTCTTCCACTGGAAATCCAGATTCCATCTCTTAGAATAGCCATTGCTAATAAGCTTACTACAGAGAATAATTATCGGTTGAGACATCAAGAACTTGAAGGTCTAGACGAGAAGCGTCTTCAAGAGCAACAGCACATTGAGTTATATCAAGCCCGCATATCTCGAGCTTTCAATCGCAAAGTTAAAGAGTGGGTATTTAAAGTCGGTAAGCTAGTTCTAGCTATTCTAAGACCGATGATGATGACTCATAAGAGCAAAGGAAAATAAAAAGCAAAATGGGAAGGTTCTTATGTCGTCGAGACAGTCTTCTATAATGGTGCCTACAGGTTGTCTAAACCTAATGGAGATTTGCTCATGATGCCAATCAATGGCAAATTCTTAAAGAAATATTATGTTTGAATTTCTTTTTTATTTTCCAGCTACCAATGTTTGGTTAAGCTGATTATTTGTCTTCTTAAAAGAGACTTTTGATCTTCTGTCTTACCAGCTGATAAAAAAAGAAGGGGATTTATTATTTATCATGTTCTCATGACCTCTGAATAAATATTAATTCTACTTCTTTTCTTATCTATCATGTCCCTATGGCCTCTGAATAGATATTAATCTATTTTTTTTTGAGTTGTTACGATCTGTCACGTTCATATTACCTCTGATAGTATCGTATACTCTAAACAGAAAATGAGATTCATTATCTATCATGTCCTCATTACCTCTGGATAAATATAATTTTTTGAGTTTAGAAGACTTGTCATGTCCATATTACCTCTGCTAAGTGTTTTCTGTCTTATACCTATTGTTTAATTTCAAAATAAATGATAGGGTCACAAAACAAATATTTTATTTATTTCTTGTAAACATTACAGAATGAAAAAAGATAGAAGATTACAAAAATTCTTTATTTGCCTAAGGCGGAGCAGAGACATCCTCAAGCAATTTGTGTAGCTCCGCTAGACGCTTTTCACGAGAGCTCAATATAGTCTTAGTAGCTACGGAGCATCGAGCTTCGGGAGTATAGATATAAGAAAGTCCAGCAAAAGTGACTATCATCTTATCCTTGGCTTCGTCAAGGGTTTTGATGGTAGCCTCAGCTCCGAAGACTTGTTCCTCCAAAATTGAGCTCTGTGTTAGATACTGGTCTCGAGCTATGATCAACTGCTCCCTCTCCGCCTTCAATCGAGCCAATTCTGTCTCAACTTCTTGAATTCTATCATTCTGTTGATGAATTCTCATATTCGAAGTTTCATAGGCTTCTCTCTGAATATCCAGCTGGGGCTTAGCTTCAGCCAAAAAAGTTTTTTCTTTGGCGACTTGATGCTGTACTCTTGGAGAGCTTCATTAAAATTAGTCTCCCGAGCGAGGTATTCAGCTGATAAAGCATCATAATCGCAATGGATGAGACTTTCAGTAGTTTCATTTGACAGCCTTAGATATTCTCTAATGGGCTGTTCAAGTTCCTCCACGACCTTCTCCAGCGTTGCTGCTCTCGCTGCATCGTTGAACATGGCGACGTTCCTGATAGTAAGAGTAATAGCCACCTTTAAGCTTTCATAATTGAGGCCCTTCTTCAGGACCATGTTGATTAGAGCTGCCAGTGTTTTGTAGAAAATCTCTGTATGAATCTCAACTAAGAGATTCATTTCTGCGTTTGAGCTCGGTGTGGCGGCAATCTCTACCAAGTCTCTTTTCTGAAGAGTAGGAGCAGATGTTGTTGCCTTGGTAGCAGACTGAGATGAAGCCATTGTTGTCACTGCTACTATGGCCAACTGATTCCCAGGAGCTTCAGGGACAATGTCTTCAGTACTTGTTACTCCAGCCGTTTCTGGAGTCGAAACTACTTGAGTTTCGATGGCAGTGATTGGTGCGGGTAGAATGGTAGTTATGGTAGCCGACTCCGGTTTAGATACTATCTTCTCAGGAACTTGTACCAGATCAGTAGCAATAACTGAGGATATTATTATGACGTCTCCAGCTTCAATTGATGGGTCGACTATATCCTCATCACCTTCATAAACTACTGGCTCTTCAGGCTCTGGGAGTACTTCAGTTTCTTCATTGAAGTCTATTTCTTCCTCAGCAGCCGCTTCATCATCTACAGTGGGTTCTACTGCAGTTTGTTCTTTATCTCCGCCCTCAGCAGGAGGAGACAATTCTAGCTAAGCCTGCACTTCAGGCTCTTATTGTATCTCAATATCATCTTCTTCTAAAGAAGAATCCTCTTCCTCAGACTCCGCGTTTTCCTCATAAATATCTTCTTGAGGAGGAGGAGGAATCACAAGCTTTGATGCAATGATAACACCTACAAAAATTAAACAAAATAAGTTAATATACAAAAATCATAATTTTGTACAGATTTTGTATAATTTATATTTACCTGGATTAGATGCAGAATGTGCCAGATACGAGTCATAGTCCCCATCCCAGTCATCATCATCGAAAGTAATAGCTGGTTCATCTAATGGGATAAGCTCTCGATCAACAGTATGTGGAGTGGCAGCATCTTCTGTAGCTTGTGTCTTTTGTGGCAAAGACAGGTGAAGTGATGAGCTGAGGCGTCCCGGAGATAGGACTCCCACAGCTTATGTTGATGCTGCTGGTTGAGATGCCGAAGATCCTTCTCCAGGGTGAGCTAAAGAAGATGCAACAGGTCGAGACTCCTCAACTGGAGTATCGCTCTCTGGGGTAGCAGCTTTTGGTCTAGAAGGCCCTTTGACGGTAACCTTCTTCTTCTTCTCAGGAAGGGTCTTCTCTGGAAGAGTAACAGCTGTACCTTGTTTCCGTTTCCGGGTCTTGCCGATAATGATTGGTCCTGCAGCTATTTCCCCAGCTTCCATAGGGATGACTTCCAGATACTCATCTGGAACAGCAGTGTCATCGGGTATATCTGGAAATACCCTGACTGGCTCTTCAACATTTCCTTCTTTGGGCCATCTTAGACTCCCTTTCAGGTTGTAGCCATGGGCGAAGGAGCGGATGGATGTATAAAAGTGAGCATACGTATGAAGTATACGTAGCTCGGTTGTGCTGGTAGCAGTCAGTACTTTGAATTTAGCACCGGTACAAGCAGTGCTAAAGTATCTCCAGGCTCTCGCACCATCAATTAGCTTCCCATAATGGTAGAAGCTGGTGGAGGGATTACCAACATGAAGTTGGTCATATCCAAACTGGCGAGCAAACCGACTTGGTAGATATGGTTCGAACGCACAGCTGTCTTCATTCCTATACATCAGATGTGAGGGTCTGATGTACTATAGCCATTTGAGAACTGGCACAGACAATGAAGTCCTCCCTTCTTCTCTATCTTCAAACTATACGCCGAGGCAGTTGGCTGAAACTGGTAGCCTTGTGCAGAAGAAGTTCCATCCATGGGAATAGTTTAGTGCTGCTCGGGTATCTGCCATTGTAGTTGCAATTCATGTAGCTTTGTTGAATTTCTGGAGGAAGACCTCCACATTATCTCCAGGATCCGGTGGCAACAAACTGCAGTTATGATGCATTAGCCAGCCCATTAGATAAGTGTAGGGCATCTCCACCCATGGAAAATCTTTTCGGTGAGGAGCATTGTTGATTAGTTCCTCACCAAAGGTCCACAAACCTGCGTTTATTCGGCACACCATTGCCGATAGTAGGTTGATTCTGACCTTGAACACCAAACGTACTGCCGGCCACAATACGTTTCGGTGAATTTTGTCTACTGTGCTGATCCCGGGCACAACCCATCTTCGCATCCACAAAGACAGAAAGCCTGACAGTAAGGCTTCCCTAGAGATCTTCTGACTACCATGTCTCAGGTGGCTTAAGGTTTCAGTCCCCGCAGGGATGTCTTCGGTCTTTTTGGACAGATACTGGTCCGAAGACTTATGTGAGATCATTAAACTATTGATCAGATCTGAAGGGATTATTGAACAAGGGTTGATGGTTGGTACCTTGTTTTCTTGAAATCTTCCCTGCTCGTTCTTGGATATTCTATTCTCATGGTAGAATAGATAAGTTGTCCATTTATTAGTGTATGCCAAGTGCGATCCACTTCATACATAGATGTGCAAATTAAGTAATGGCACATCAGTTCTTGGTAAACCTTAACCAATCGAGGATTTTTCTCTCTTATTTCTGCTAGTTCCCGATTGGAGGGAACATACTCTTTGTAGGGAGCTTCACCCATCGGCAACTTAGAGATGAATTGCATCTCGTGCAAGGCAAGACCGATCTCACCGAGTAGGGTTGTAAAGGTTCCTATTGAACTCATATACAGCTCCATCAAAGCCAAGAATAGGTTACTATTCATCGGTATACATGGCTCGTAGAGGCTACAGCTTCATAAAGGCCGATGGATTCTAGGTCCTTCTTGAAGTTCTTCAGAATCTAGGCATTAAGCTGAATCCAGGTCTGGTTAAAAGGAGTCAACCCCCCTGGTAGCCAGGGTTGGCCTGGGGATATAATATTATAGCCCTTATGAACTTGTTAATAAACATTGGGGTCTGCACCGGTTGGATTAGAGCCTAATCTTCACTCGGTGTAAATCCAGGCAATAGACCAGAGAAAGAAACAACATCACCACTGGGAGTACTGATGTGGTAGCCCATGTCATTGGCTCTCTACCTTTTGAAGATGATCCTGCCCGGCCTACCATGACTGCTGGGAGTCAGGTTCCATAGCATCTGTTGGGGATGGGTGGCATGGACAAATGCAGATAGGGGATAATCCTTGGCCATGTCGGGGAGATACATCACCCTCTCTCCAAACTTGAACACCCAAGCCTCCTTCTTGGGGTGTGTTTGTGATTGGAAGTCTATTGCATCCTCGAACAAGAAGGCTGGCTTCAAAAATTGTTGGTCATCTAGCGATACCAACACTTCCCCATTTATCATGAACAGCAGCATTATGTCCCCCTGAGCAGCTATCAGCTGTGCTCTCCCTTCAGGGTATTCTAGATTTGACTGAGGGAACTCCACATGGGATAAGTTCTCCAAGTAATTTGAACCCACCATACCAGCTGGCGAGCCAAATATTTCTGCAAGTGGGTGAATTTGCAAGTCCACTGCCAAAAGAAAAAAGAAAAATCAAGTTAGTAAAAATCAAATTTTGAATTTTTACGCAGATGATTTGGTCTGAGTTTTACGCAAAAAGATTAAAGACTCTGACTATGCAAATTTTACGCTTATGTGCACAAGTTAAAGTTGATAAAAATTTTAAAGTGTATAAGTTCTTTGTTTTACGCAAAGTCTTTCACTTGTGAATTTTACGCTCGCACGTGTTGACGTGAGCGTATTTTAATTTTTATGCTGGCACGTGTTGACGTGAGCGTATTTTAATTTTACGCTGGCATATATTAATATGAGCGTATTTTGAATCTTACGCTGGCACGTGTTGACATGAGCATATTTTAATTTTTACGCTGACACATATTGATGTGAGCGTATTTTTAAATTTATGCTGGCACATATTGATGTGAGCGTATTATGATTTTTACGCTGGCACATATCACGTGGGCGTATGTTTTAATTTTACGCTGACACGTATAACGTGGGCGTAAAGCTGAAAGTTCAAGTCCTCTTCGTCTCCGGCAAATTCACGGCCGAAGTTAGGTAGTACTCTACCTTTCATGGCCGAAGCCACAACGGGGTTAGACTATCGGGGCATCGCCGATGATGGGATGTTGGCTTCTGCGCGGTCGGCCATCGATGAAACTACGGCGGGCTTCTTGTCCTTGCTGCCAGCGGCGGTCTTGCTCTTTGGGGCCATCGAGTCGAAATGAGAGTATGAAGGAGAAGAGAATAAAGAGAGATCGATATTGCAAAAGGCGAGTAAAGTTCTCTCTCTACTCGAAGAGCTCTATTTATAGAGAATTTTGAATTCGGTTCAAATTCCCGAAATTTACGCTGACGGTTGGATATCTCGACTTTTACGCGGACTGTTGAGTATCCCGAATTTTACGAGGATGACCGTTGGGTATCCCGAATTCTACGCGGACTATTGAAATCTCGAATTTTACGCTTCTGTTCAAAGTATTTCAAATTTTGAAAATAATTTAAAAATTTTGAAGGGGGTCTTGTAGGAGCGTAAAAAGTACTTCATAGACCAAGTCAAAGAAGTTGAGAACTTTATGCAATTCAACCTGAGTCAGAATCAGACTTTACGATCAAACAGAGTACAACTCTACGCGAGCTACCTTACACGAGAGCTATTCACTGAGCTTTTACGCGAAGGACAGACTGTCAAATCATTGTATTTAATGCACGTGGTACTGATTCTGACATAATGATTTTCTGACAGCAGACATCACAGAAGCCGAAAAGATTTGATTTACACCAAATCTAACACTTGTCGTTTAGTGTGCAGACGGGCTACTTTACGCTCACGAGATTGCTTCTTTTACGCACGAAAGCTATTTGAGCTTTTTACGCTCAAGGCTGCTGTGCGCATAAAGTTTATTTGAGCTAATTTTACGCTCAAGGCTATTTTCAGCCACTTTACGCAAGAAGTTTATTTTGGACTATTTTACGCCCAGTCTGCTACTTTATGCAGGAAGTATATTTTGGATCATTTTTACGCCTGATCTTTTCTGGCTACATGAGAACGTGGTCTGCTTATGTGGCTTTCATGCCACACTTATCGAGGAACGTGTGTGCGTGCTCTCCCCATTTTGTTGAAGTAGTGGGACATGTTTCACCATGCGTAGAGATCACAATTCTACATGGGACACGTGTCATCATGCGTAGAGGATGATTTTTATCAAGGGTGACAGTTACTTGTACAGAGACCAAACTTTGTTGCTTTTTACGCATATAAGGTCTAGTCTATAAATAGACTTATTTTTAACACATCAAGAGATCAGAAGAGACAGGAGAGGAGATTCTGAGAAAACTATACTTTCAAAGTGATATTCCCAGAAGCATTTTTTCAACTTTTTCTCAAGAACATGGTGAAGCAAAGCAGAAAAGCATTCGATTGTGCCATCAGTGCCGTTGCTCGATACCTTTCTGGTGACTTAGTTCTTCCGATTGTTCGTCCTCTTAAAGCAGTTCTCTTTATCATCATCGTGTGGTCCAAGGAACAAAGTGATCGCTCTCAGATCAGACTTCCATAGCAATACTTCCCAGAACAATTTGTACTTTTGTACTTTTTTTAATTTTCTTTCAAAAGCCAATTTTAGGCATTTTGTTAAGTGAAACAAAAAGTTATAAATAACTTACGGAACGCTCCCCATGTCACCTTCCTTCACAGAGCTGGCGTTGATGAACTGATGGACTACTCAAATTGATTGAGTAGGGATGGCAACGGGGATGGGCGGGGCCAGGGACCATCCCCTATCCCCGTCCCCAAATAGTGTTTGAATTCTCGTCCCTATCCATATCCACGGTTAGATTTAATATTTTACCCCCATCCTCGTCCCCATTTAACGATGCACTCCCCGTTCTCATCCCCGCCCCGTTAACACTTTTCGGGCCGAGTTTACCGATCCCCATCTCTCGTCCTATTAATAAGTTTTTTTGTACAATATAATTTAAAAAATATTCAAAAAAATACAAGACATGTTAATAAAACATGGTTTTCATAAAAAAAAACTACCAGATAGTTCGTAAGCTCATGCGAATGTGTTGCACATATGGGTACACATAACCGGGGTCGTGAATTTACAGGGGCAGGGTACTATACCCATACTCAACCCCGAATCCGACCAAGAAATTTCTTTAATTTCCATCTTCGTTCCCATCCCAATTTTTAAATCACCAAATCCGTCCTCGTCGGGAAAAAAATTGGTCCCGTCGGGTGCGGAAGAAATTGCCATCCCTATGCTTGAGAGGGATATTTCCTCTCTTTTTTCTCATCTATTTTTTATCCTTCTCATTCACTATATGATCTGCCTAGAGGTAATGCTCTTCTTTTATAGGAGAGAAACCACTCCTTAGTCTGTTACAAAAACTGAACAGTCCCATAAATGTTGACTACAAAGGAGAAGTAACTCCTGAATGACAGGATTCAACGCCACTACTGCACACAACCTCGCGCCCGACACAAACATACGAAGTGCAAAGTGAGATATCTAAAACTTTGCGTCATTTGCGCAAGCTCGCGCCTAAGTACTCACGGTCTAGCTTCGAAGAAAATTTCTAAAAAAATGATGATAACCAAAACAAATATTGATTGTGAGATTTGTTCATAGTTCACTATTGGACAAAACTCTATATTACAAATCTTACAACAAAAGTTGTTTCATAGCACCATATTTTGTTTATAAATTTTTTTAAGCTAGTTTATTTTATTTATACAAGTTAAAAGAAGAATATTTTTTAAAAGTTGTCCTATTGTACTTTTAAACAAGGGTTTTGTTAACATGTACCCTAAAAACACATGTTAAGGATAATTAATACATAGCTTTTTACTTTGAAAATTGTTATCAAAATTCAATAAACATTAAAAAGTAGTCTCTGGAATTGGAAAATGTAATCAAGATTCAATGCAAAAAACTTTTTGCATTGAAAAAATTATTTTATTGGGTCTTGAATTCTCCAATGAAAAAAAATTATTTTTAGTATTTATTAGGTGCTATAACAATTTTTAAAGTAAAAAATTATGTATCAATTATCCTTAACATGTGTCATTATGGTACATATTAACAAAATCCTTTAAACAATCAGCTTCAATACTTAATGGATTTTGTTTATATGTGTCCTAAGGGCATATATTAATACATCAATAAATGTATAATTTGTATGGTAACTCTCACAAGTATATTTATCAATATACATTTAACATTTATCAATAATAAACACTTCAACTACAGAAACTCAAAATATAAACTTACAATAAGGTTATGACATGTGTAACATAATTTTTTTTACCTAGGCACTTGACTTTTTGGGAATTTGCAATCAATGGTTGAGATGCATGCAAACCATCGGCTTGTCATTGGCGAGTTTGAAAAGATAGGAAGTTATGAGTTCCTCTAGGATTGTCGTTAAATAAAAGACGTATTAATAAATATAAACGTGAGAGTATCCATACAAATTATATATCTATTAATATATTAATATGTACATTTTTCTACTATGTAATAAGAAAATTTGGTGGTGAAACTTTTGAATTCCTAAAATACTCTAGATTATTTATAAACATGATGTTATTATGTCAACTTGCATGTCATTTATATTTAAAAGTCAAAGTAATAAAGTTTGCATGCTTTAAAGTTTTCTTTTTTCTAGAACTCTTCATGTTCCGATGGTAAAAAAAACTTTGTCCTTACTATTTTTCAATTTATTATTCTCAATAGAAAATTAAAAAAGAACAAAATTTGTACTTCAAACTTCTTGGTATTGTAAAAAAAAATATATACACATGAATAATTACCGGAAAAAGACCAAAAGAAAATAATTAACTTTATGATATTTAAATTAAAATATGTATAAAGTACGTAGATGTATACTATTACATATTAATAAAACCTATATAGACAAATAATTATCAAAATTTCGACCCACGACAAAAGAGCTTTGCTATGCCTACAACCAAATTTCACAACCCTCCTACAACCGGACACGTGTCGGACTTCGATTGGAGGAGGGGAAGAAATGGTGGGGCCGGATGGAGCCCATGTAGCAGGGGGGATGAGAATGGTGGTGGGACCCGATGGGACCCATGTATAAGGGGTGGAAGAGAGTAGTTGAAGATGCTGTTTTGTAGTGGGACCCACCTACGAGGGGGATTTTTGATTGTTTATAATTGCGGGGTGAATGAGTGCATTAAAGTATACGTTGGGCATGTGTTGTATTTATTCCTAAGTTGACATGAGCGAGACATAAAGAGATTGGCGGGTGATCCAACCAAAGGTGGTATGATAACCTATGTACGTACGTCCTCCCTCCACGTTTCCAATGTCATGTACAATTTTGTCCATTAGTCATCATGGCCGGCAGAAAAACCGGGGAGGATCTTTAGACCGGGTCAGCGTGGACGTCGGACCGGCCTGGAGGGTGTGATTGATTGGTCACTGTCACCACATTAGATTCCAAAGGTGGCAACTGACCTGTGAGGCTATAGAGGTATAGTGTGCGTGTACTCACTCTCTTGCGCTTTTTTTTTTTTTAATTTATAAAGGTACATCAAAAATTAATCAGGACGCACCAAAATTAAAAGTCTAGATTTGAAAAAAAAAATATTTAGGACATTTTATTTTCTTACTCATTGAATTGTTCCAACTCCGGATACATTCAAACCCAAATTTTGAGGTTCATTTCAAAATTTTACTCTCTCTTCCAAAATACTATTTTTCCTCTCATCATCTTCTTCTTCTTCTCCACCATTTTTATCTTCACCATCTTCATCAAAATTCTAGTTTTCTTCTCATCATCATCTTCTTCTTTTCTACCATTTCCATCCTCACGATCTCCATCAAAATCCTATTTTCCTTCTCATTTCCAATTTCAATGGCACCCAGAGGCTCCTCATAAACAATGTACAAACCCTAATACTTTTTTTCTCACAAAAAATACATGAAAATAAATCCTAAAATATATATTTCACTCCAATATCAAGATGAAAATAAACCCTAATATATATTTTTTCATTCTGCAATTTTGACTTTAGTACTGTCAGGAATTATGTCAGTTCTGAAATGGACTTGCTGCACAGCAAGCCCCTTTCAGGACTGCCGCAATTCCTGCCAGTCCTCAATACTTCTAGGACTGGCAGAAATTGTGCACAGTCCTGCTGCAGAGCAAGTCTCTTTCAGGACTGTAATAATTTCTGGCAGTCCTCAATACTTCTATGACTGTCAGAAATTATGACAGTCCTGTTGTAGAATAAGTCTCTTTCAGAACTGCCACAATTTTTGACAGTTTTTAATACTTTTAGAACTGTCAGAAATTGCAGTAGTCCTGATGGTTTAACATCAACATACATGTAACTTGTATTTATGATTTTTGCTATGCTGCCAATGCTGATTTTTTTTTTGGAGAAGATATGGAAACCTACATTTTTACTTAATATTTTGTCTTAATATGCTGCCAATGCTGAGTTGCTATGCAGCCAAGTTTTTTGCAATTTGCTTGAGTACAGTTCGTAATATGCCGCCAATGCTTTCTTTTTTTCATCCAATTTTCTTTAGACCTTCTACTGTTTATTTTTTAAATCTTCTACTGTTTATATTAATATACAATAAACTTTGTTTCTGTTTCTTTATTTAAATCTTTAACTTATTATTCTTACTTTGTTTCTTCTTTAAATCTTCGATTGTTTCTTCTTTAAATATTTAAAGAGGCATTTGGTATGCGGAATGCTATATAACGGAGAATTATATATTTCCGGAAATTAAATTGCAAATAATTAAATTTTCTGAAAAATTACATTCCCATGTTTGGTTACTATATAAATATTTCCAGAATAAAAAATAAAAATGATAAAAAACTAAAAATGAAAAAAACCTAAAAACGAAAAACATCAAAAAGGAAAGAAAAAAAAGTAAAAACGAAAAAAATTCAAAAACGAAAAAAAAAACGACCAAAGTACAAGACAAAAAGGCAAAAAAAAGTGACCAAACCGACAAAAATGAAAAAAAAAGTCAAAACCAAAAAACAACAAAAAACGATAATAAAAAAGCGACAAAAAGTCCAAAAACAATAATGTTGAAATTATTCAATAATTAAGGGGCCACACATGTAAAATTAATTATGTTTAGGTTATCTAAATAATTAAGCCAAATTAAAGTGGTCTAATTGAAAATTGGCTTAAGGGTATAATTGTCATGGAATTAATGTATAGATACCGAAGATTATTCTAATTAGATGAGGGACAAAATTAGAAATATCAAAACATATAAATATATGTATTCATTAGGGTTATGGTCCCCAACTTATACGGCCACCAAAAGAGATGTTTTCTCTTTTTTCTTTTCTCCATCCCCATCAACAAAAAGAGAGGGACAAAGGATTCGGGTTCTCTTTGTCATTAAGGGTCGTAGCAAGTTGGAAGATCGAACCCCATAAAAGGACGGCCGCTTCAAGATCCATCAAGGCAAGCAATGGATTCAGGTACGCTTTGTAGAGGCTAAAAATTAAGATGTGCCACTCATTAAAGTGTTCAATCATCTGATGGCGCCAAAACAATCAAGTTGCGCCAGATCATCAAGTTGTGCAGTACTAGGTTCCGCCAACGCCAGATTGTGCTGGAGTCATGGTGCGTGGAGCGACACGTGGCGCACTTCCTCGAGAAGCTGTAACGACATCATTATTTCCTGACAACTGACAGTACGGAGATTAAGGAAAATCCATTCGAATCCCGTGCAACACGGCGCTCTAGAATATTTTGTCAGCATGTAATTAATGCTGACAGCTGGTTCGTGCAAGTCACTGAATGGCGCGAGGATTAAACAGTACAGCACAGAAGACCTAGTCAAAGGCGCCAGTCGTTGAGTTGTGCCTATGCGCAGCCTAACAAATTGGCGCCACTTAATCAACTCTTATTTTAAAATAGGCTGACGTGGCACGCAAGCCATCAACTTCGCAGAGCGTGTCCACTACACTGCCCACAACCATGCGGATCTCAATCAAACGATGCCATGCGTCTACAGCAGTTGGTGCAAACCGCTCGCGCAGTTTTTTACATTGTGCCCACGCGCAACCTGATGAAGCCCGCGCAAGGTGATCAAATGGTGTTCAAGACAGAGTGACGTGACGCGTAAGCCACTAACTTTGCAGTACATGTCCACTATACTGCTCACGACCACGTGCATCTTAATCAAACGATGCCACGCGGCCACAGTAGCTAGTACAACCATTTGTGCAAGTGAACAGGAGGCGCACAACCTGAAGCGCGCACAATCCAGAATAACTACTAAATTGTTATTTCAAGAACTCTATAAATAGAGTTTCAAATCAATCACAAAACATCAAGAGTGATCATAATCTTCTTAAAGTGTTGTTGCATTCTTCAGAGGCTCGTGTCTTCGATATCACATCGTCCAAGGGATAAAGTGATCGTCTTCTGATCAGATTCCTATAGCTGTACTTCTCCAGAAATCAATTGTACTCATGTACTCTTTTTCTTAGTTTGTAATAAAAACTTTTGTTCTTTGCAAACAAAATGGCGACTCTGTTGGGGACGACTTTCTCCTCCGACGAGAAAATGACAACTCAATACGATACCGTGTCAATCGGCAAGACGCAGAAGACCCTGGTCGTTCAAGTCGACCAGACAGCCTACGAGACCATGATCAATGCTGGGGGTGGCAAGCGCACTGCTGCCGCAGTTAAGAGCAAGACGTGTTCTGTTTAGAATCCTAAGTCCTCGGTGGTGCAATCTCCTGCCTCTGTGCAACTTGCGCCCATCAGTGCTTTGGCGCAACCTAAGGGAATCAGCCTTTTGGCTAATCCCTCTACTTCTCCGATTCTAAAATCGAAGGAGACTCTGTCTCGACACACTGCTGTCCAAAACAAGGGAAAGTGCCCCTTGGCCTTCTCTTCTCTGGTGCAACCTGCACCTGTTCCTGCTTCTGCGCAACTTCCACCCATCAATGCTTTGGCGCAACCTAAGGGAAACAACCTTTTGGCTAATCCCTCTACTTCTTTGATCCTGAAATCGAAGGAGACTTTGTCTCAACACACTGCTGTCCAAAACAAAGGAAAGCGCCCTTTGGCCTTTTCTTCTTCGGCACAACTTGCGCATGTTCCTGCTTCAGCGCAACTTGCGTATGTTTCTGTTTCGACACAACTTATGCAGGTTCATGCCCTGGCATAACCTGCATATTCTTCTGCACTAGCGCAACGTAAAGAGAGGCACTGTTTAGTGACTCCCTCTTTGCCACCAAACCAGAAGTGTCGTGAGAAATCACTAAATCAAGGAAAACGCTCTTTAGTTTTTTCTTATTCTGCTCGAGTCGTTGACTGGGTGGAAAATACTGCTCTCCTTAATAGAGACAACCAAATCTCTGTCCGGAAGATGAGTTCTATTCAGAACAAACCTTCCATACAAAAGGGCAGTATGACTACTCCAAAGAGATCAGGACATGATATACCAACCTTATGTATTTCAAGATCCCGACGAGGCAAACTACTAGTATCTCAAGTAGATGCACAAGCAGCTCTCCTGTCAGACTTGCGTACCTATATCATCAGGTGCCAATTAGGCTCAACCTCGGGAAATCACAAGATGCATCAAGCGCAACCCGCACCATTTTCTAACTTGCACCAGAGAAAGAATGCTGAGGTGAAAGATCCTGTGACTTATGCTCACCAGCTTAGCACGTCCTTGTACACTCAAGGTACAGGACACCTCAGGAATAGGAACCATGTCCCGAATATCATCAAGGACTACGTTCCTGCAACTTCTTCTCCTCCTGTTAGTGACCTCCGTGAACTCTTAATGCAGAAGCGGAAGGTTGCAAATCCATTCCGTCCAGCGGTGGTTCACTACAAGAAAATGCATGTTCAACGACATAAGCAATATGTAGTAGAAAGTTAGATTTGTGTCGCCAAAGCGTTTTCGTGACATATCTGGAGCTATGTCACATACATGTCGTCGTATCCTTGTCTGGAAAGTCTTTGGCGACATGTAATAACATGTCGCAGAATGTATGCACTTTTGGCGACATATCATACTTTTGATTTAAAATGACTTTTGGCGACATGTGTCTTGTGTGTCGCAGAAAGATGATACTTTGGCAACATAACATGTCACCAAATGTCTAGTTCTTTTATTATTATTATAAAAATACTTTCTGCTACACAATTTAATGTCACAGAAGCTAATGTAGCCAAATATAAATACACTTTCTGCTACACAATTTGATGTCGCAAAAACTAATTTATATTTTTTATATTTATTTATATTAAATTTTTTTGTATATATTCATAAATGTAAAAAAAACTTATTTCGAAAATAATATAAACAAAAAAATTTATATTCAAAGAACTTGAGAACAAAAAACAAGTTATCGTGAACACAACATAATATCCAATACAATGTCTTCAAACATCTCTTCATAAAATAATCCAATAATGTAATATTTTAACAACGTCAAGTAGAGATTCAAAAAAAGTATTGTATTCCAGCTTCGACAACTATATTGTAAACTAAAACACATGAATTAAATGTCTTCCAAAAAAATTAGCCTACAATAGATCTCATGATATGAATGTCTTCCCCCAAAATTGGCTTATTGTCTATGTGATCCTGCAAACAAACAAACAAACTATTGTAAGTAAAACAAAATATATACTAAAAAAATGACAGGTTTAAGGGACTTATATGCAAAAAAATAATAATCTACACACATATATATACACATTATCATGTATATCTAGTGCAGGTTTAAGGGACTTACATGCAAAATCTGGGTATCAAAAGAAAAATACAACTGCAGCAGCAGGTTGTTCCTGCAATAGTAAACAGTTATAGGTAGGTCGTGTACATGGGTATTCAGGGTGTCAAGTGCAACTAAGAAGAGTATAAGAGTTGGGCAGTTTCAGATTGCTTGCACTAGAGTTTGTATCCGTGCGTATCAGTATGTACAATATATCTTTCATGTATGTATCAGCTGGATATAGGGGTATGTGTTCTGGTGTGTGTTCAGTGCATGGGGATTCCTGACTGACTGAATAGCAGCAGCCTCCTGTAGTATAGAGGCAGGGTTGCAACAGTTGTGTAGATATATGTGTGCAGTCCTACAGTTTGTGGAACATCGTAACAACAATTGGGGAAAGCTGCTGCAGCCATGCCTATACACGTACACATGTAGGAACAAAGTATCCTTGTGTATGCGCATGGCCCTGAGCATTACAGTCCCTACAGTTTCTGCAGTACAAAACGCACACAGAGCTGGTGCAGAAGTAACTGGCCGTAGGTAAATTGAGGGAGAGCAGCAGTGCCTCCTGTAATTGCACAAGTATTTACGGCAGCAACGTGATGAAAACTACTATGTGTGTATATCATTGAATTAAGACGATGGGTATTAGTCTTTTTTGTGTAATGTGTATCATGAAAGGTTGAAAGAATTGGGTGTACCAGTGTAGGAGTTACAATTGGTGGAATATCTTTAAAACTATAGGCTAAGGTAGTAGTGATGATCAGAGGGTGACAATAACTCATGTGTAAAAAAAATAATACACATGTGATCTTGGAGTGTCCTATGTGTTTGATAAGAATGTACACATCAGGTGACCTGACAATATCCCAAAACTGTTCTTTTGTTTTGATAAGGTCGAAACCCGCTCCATGATCTCCTTCTTGCTGCTTCTCGAATTGAACATAAGCCTCAAAGAGAGCCTTGACTACCTCCTCATCCCCCCGGGATCTCACTAAGTAAATGGACAACAAGACTATACTTTAAACTAAAAAATGAAACATAATCAGACTCGGTAATCAGTAACATGTTCTTCTATATGGGATTTCATATGTTCTCAATGGTTTTTGTTTTATATAGAGCCATATTTGGGAAAATACAAGAAACTGACCCGGGAGACTCCAAAATACAACAAAAGCTAGAATTTACTAGCATCACAATCAATGAAAGAGAATTCAATCCTCCAAAATACAACAAAAGCTATTGAAAATATTCATCATATATCAATATCAATATCAATATCAATATCAAAGACTTTAAAATACAACAAAAGAGATGAAAATACCCTAAAAGAATGTGATTTCTCATTATTTGATACTGTTTTCAAGTCGCCTTCCCTGCTATGACATTCTAGTGAATTGTTTATACACATGTCAAAATATTAGTAATGATCATGTTGTTGCACTCTCACTGCAATAAATTTCTAGGAGAGTAAACCTTGTAGAATCAATCATATTGTCTTTCATATGCTTTTCTACTCTCTAGTATGTAATGGATTTAATCATGTGGAAGGTTGTGCTAATCTCTCCTAGAAGGGTGTTATCTAGAAATCTTGTCATGTACGAGGGTGTGCTTAGTTTCAACACCATTAGCATCGCAAATTTTTATACAGAAATTTTTTTGTTATCTTCTTAAATGTTTCAATTTATTTGCCTTTATCTGATGTTTTCCTATGTTCATGCTTTATCCTACTGCAGGTTCCAAAGAACAAGGAAGAGCTTACTGCACTTCGATAAAGACTGAGGAAGCAATTTCCAGTTGATCATTATAACAAAGCACGAAGGGAGCTGGACCCTAACAGGATTCTCTATAATGCTAAGCTAGAGAAACTATTTTTGTTACATGAGACTGCTCTATGAACTAGAGGTAATAATTCTAGGTGTGTTCTTGTTTGCAACATGAATAAAATTGTCTTGAGGGTAACTCTATATTTTGTGTAGGTGCATCCCTTGTTCTATGCCAGGTAGCTCGAAATAAATGCTAGGCTGTGTTACTATATTTTTTTTGGAGAAATATATTTTTCTTTACGAGCTTTATAGGTACAACAATGCGTCATTTGCTATGTTATCCACAACTACGAATATTCCACAGTTTGTGTATGAACTGAAGTGTATATCAGTTAACAAGATTTGCAGCAGCAGGTGTTAATAAAACTATGCTACAATATTCTATCAATACTAGACAGGGGTACATCAATACTAGACACTCGTATTGACTAAGCAAGTTTATGTGTAAAAATCTCTGATCAATTTGAACCTTAAGTCGAAGATGCAAAGTAGCAAACCCAATGGCAACATAAACTGGTTTTGGTCAGCTGACCAACTGAGTCAAGGTGATGGGCCATGTTTACAAAACTCTCAGAACTATATCACTTAATTTGGCCAGCAGCCAGAACCAGGTGGGCAATTGGCCTAATCCTCCAGCATAGTCCTGCTGCAAGTATGATTCCTATCTGGCCTGAGTTTCGGCATTTTTTTGTTAGGTTAAATTTGTAGATTGTAAAAGGAGTCTTATTAATACTACCAAATTCAACATAGGGTATCCTCTCTACTGGTTCTGCAAACCTGTCTGACATCATGCAGCAACTGTTGAATACAAAGTAATCATAATAAATGGATTTTAGTGAGGAATTGCAATAGAGATACCATTGGGGAGTTTGTGTGCTACTTCTCTTGTATTATCTATTCCAAATCAGAATCCCTTTTGAAGATAAATCATCATCTAAACCACACTAGATATTTAAATCAAAGATCAAATGCACTTGAATATGAGGAGAAATGAATCAAACAGGTTAATGTTAGACCATGCCTGCTTTCTTACTAACCTTATTACTTTATAAGAACTGTGTTCACATGTAAAGCACACAAAAAATAACTTTTCACACAATAACTTCATTAATCATAAAATAATGTGAGAAGAAACACAAACCATTCTCCAGGCTAAAAATTATGGTCAAAGAGGTTGAGATGGCCTTGAATACAAAAAATGCCTGGAGTACTGAAACATGGAAGTAAATATTAAGTACAAATGCCTAGAATACTATTAATAAGGAAAATGTGAATGTAGATAGAAATTGTTGCAAACCTTAACAAGGTTGGTTTGCATTTTCTTGATCTGATCATAACTAATACCTTGAGAAAATTTACAAGCCATCCAGGTTGTACAGCCTCACTTGAAGAAACAAACAGAGCAATCTGCCCAATAAAATATTGGTAAAATTTGATAGATATATTATAAATAACAATATTGCACATGATAAATAAATTTGGTTACATAATTGACATCTTCCAAAATAATGAATAGAATTGTTTAGCTACTTGAATTTAAAAAACGTAAATATGTGACTAATTGGCATGTAATATACATGATCCTACATTTTTTTTTTGAGTTTATTATCTAATTTATTTTTTGTTAGGCAAAAGTAGATTATTGATGACTGTCGTTCATGAAGTGAACGTCTTAAAGTCTTAACTGAAGCCATAGTAGAGAATCCTTACCAATCAAGACAACCATCAGAAATAATAGGTTGTATAGTCATAGATGAGATCCATGGCCGATGAGATCCATGGCTCGAGTTTAAACAGCTTCTTACAGAAACATAAAAAGAGGAAATGGAACATGTTGTAAAGGATAACTGCAAGGAAAAGATAAGAGATGCATTTGAAGTTTGAACACAATAAGCCACAAATATTTTTGAGTAGTTAGAGTGAAGTTTCATATACGACACTAAATAAAGCAAACCAAAATATAAAACTTAGACCTCAATATTATTTATCATTTACTTATATTCACCCCATGAACATGTTTGCCTTAATTCTTAAACACCCCGATCATCATTAATGCAGCACAAAGTACCAGTCAAAAAAACAACTAAAACACAATTCAGATTGAGAAATTTATTCTAGGTTATGACTACCCATTTTAAATTTAGAGGAGCCTTTTTTCTTTGTCTAGCTATGTAATTTAGAATAAGAAATATATATGTCATAATATAGAAGGTTCCATCTTTGTCTTCTCAACCTTTTAGATAAGTCATACCTTCTACAAACAAGTCAATTAACCTATCCATACTCACAACGAGCCTAACTTTGCCACATTGGCTCCCAACATACCATAAGCTTTCCTTTGTTGAGACTTATCAAATTAAGGTGTAATATTGAGTTGTACTTTTTAAGCATATGATGTAACTCGGTGAAGTTAAAACCCCACTTCGAGGTTATACCTAATTAATAACTAATAATTGGGTCTAGAAAGTCAATATTGACATAGTCTAAAAACCCAAAAAGTAGTACTTGTAGTTAGGTGTTGGCTACGATCATTCTAAATAGTTTCCCTGAGCATCCAAAAATTGCCTATTTTTTCCAGTTTACTTTCCATCAACCGTTTTTCCTATCAAGCATCCAAATACTGAAAAAAATTTAAATGATTTACATGGCAAATAGGTTCAAGGGAGCATTATAACTGGAATATTAAGGTAATAGAGACGAGTCCTTCTGAGAAACTTAACCTAACAGCTTTTTGGAAAATGAGCGACGAATAGAATGCACAACAATTTACAAATCTAAAAGGGCAGACTCACCTTAATCTACTATGTCTAGCATACATGTTGTTCTTCACTCTATCTATCATTAATCTGGGTAGAAACTTCAAGATACTTTCCTTTTCCAATTTCTACCAATAGCCCACTGTGAGTATCTGCATACAAGCTATAAATATAGTAATGGGCATAGCTATAAATTTACAAATTTTGAATCATTTTTGCAAGTACGAATACTTCATCTTTGAATAGAGTTGATCTTTGCAACAAGCAACAATTTATTCTTCAACGATAACAGTTTTCTCATTGAATAAAGTTGATCTTTGCAATGACAACAGGCAAAATAGTTTATCTTTGCAAGTATCAATTCATCATCTTTGAATACGTAATGCGTTGTTAGAGTAGCCTGCAGTTAACCATTGTTTAATGTGACTACCATTTTTTTAATTATGACTACCATTGTTTAATTATTTCAAGATCCCAAACAATTTAAATATGACTACCATTATTTAATTGTTTGGGATCCCAAAGACGTATCGCTTGATCTGTATGGATTAGTATACTGAATCATGAATTTAAATATGAGTATTGCATTCTGAATCATGAATTTAATTAGAGTCAGAAACTTAAACACTTAGGGTCTGCTTGGCAATTGTAGGGGTAGCGGTTATGAGGTATTTTTAGAGTACCGGTTATGAGCGGTTATGAGGGATCCGGTTTTGGATGGTTTTTAAGTAGCGACTTTTAAACCAGTCCAATCTATGCTTGGTAATTCACTAAAGAGCGGTTCTAAAAGTTTTTTACACGAATAAATTAAATAGGAAAGGGTATCGGTAATTATAATTATATATATTTTTGTGAGGATATAAATGGAATAATAAAATAGAGCCGCTCAAAACCTACCAATTTGGGGTATTTATAAAGCCACCCAAAAATACTTTACACCGGTTTTGGAGGGTTTTTGAGCCGACCAAAATCGGTGCCTCAAAAAATTAACAAGCAGGAGTTTTCATAAACGGTCGGCTCAAAAACACCCCAAAACCGGTGAAAACACCGTTACCAAGCAGACCCTTAAAGTCAGATACTTGATTTTATATGGATACTTGTAAATAGAGTACTTAAGATACTCATTTTGATCTAAGATGTCAATGCTTTGTTGATACTGGTAAATTTTTATCAAACTTGGCAAGGACAAGGAGTTCAAAACCCCTAATATACTACCATATAGAGTTCGACTACAGTTCAACTATAAAATCTCAAATAAGAACTCATAATAAACCGAGTTTTAAAAGTTAGAAACTCATGAGTTACTCTAGGATTTTTGTATCATATATGTCACAATCACAAATAGGTCCAGATTGAAGAAAATATAACATATTTTCCAAATGATCTCTTCTTCTTAATCCAAATTTTGGTTTCTCGGCGTTAACCCAAAAAAAGAGATAATCCTCACATATAACCAGTCTATTCAGAGTTCTCAGCATCTGACTAATTATTCCACTAGAGAAAACATTTGGTGGTTCCTAGGTTTCAATATCACAAAACGATGTCTTTGACCAGAATCCACAAATCCATCATAAGAAATTAACCCAATATGACTATCATATTGAACCCCCATCTAAAAGAGAATGGTTTTTATCATTGAAACAGAGGCAAAATTAACCTACCACTACTAAAATAACCCCTTTTAGCGACGTCAGAATACGTCGCTAAAAAAGGAAAATCCGTCGCTAATATCTATTAGCGACGTATTTAGCGACAAAAAATGGATGTCGCGTATAGGCTTATCGCAGATTACAATTTCGTCGTAGTTCGTCGCTATTTGCGACGTCAAGTTTAGTATCACTAGACGTCGCAAAATTTGCGACAGATAGCGACGTAAGTATACGTCGCCACTATAGCGACGTAGGGCGACCACTTAGCGACGCCGTCAACTTTATATATGATGACGTGGCATGGCAGCCACATCAGTATTTTAGCGACGCCTAGCGACTGCTTTAGCGACTTCAGCTCTCAGGTTGGCGACGTATAGCGACGTGGACTTTCCGTCGTAAAACGTCGCAGAACGTCGCAGATTTTATAAAAAAATTAAAAATATATAATTGGTATTTTTGTTATGCTGTGTGTCTGTGTTTACAGTGTGTGTGAAGTGCAGTATTTGAACCATCGACAGTTTCGCTTACTGTTCTATGTTTTATCTTGGATAGAAAGAGCAAAAGTTTAGGGTACACTTCTCAGAGCTTCTTCTTCACGTCCTTCACCTTCTCGGGATCCTTTACGACGTCCCGAGAAAGTGAAGGACGTAAAAATGAAGCTCTCAGAAGTACACCCTGAACTGCTCTTTCTATCCAAGATAAAACATACAACAGTAATTGAAACTGTCGATGGTTTCGAACACTGTACTTCACACACACTGTAAACACAGACACACAGCATAACAAAAATACCAATTATATTTTTTTAAAATTTGGGCAGCACCTCCTTTGTATATCAGATCATCGCTTATAATCCAGCGTAGGTATATTTGTCATCCCTGTCGCAGATATCATCACAATTAACAGTCCCCCATCATAACAGTCTATAACTAATAGATGAATAACAGTCTCCCATCATAACAGTCTACAACTAAATATCATACATGTACTCAATGAAAATACCAACAAATTAAATATAACAAACATACATGTCCAACAAACATACATGTCCAACAGAGTCAAATAATAATGAAAATCAGTGTACATAACGGTCAATGGGCCCATAGGGCCAATAAATACAAAGATGATAAAAAAAATCTACTGGATCACTGAGGACCCCTGCCGCGCATCTGGGATAGCATGTACTCATACTGCTCCTGTATGAGCTGTACCGTAGGGGCAGTAGGAGGCAGTGCAATATCTGGAGTCGGCGCAGTCGATGGACCGGGAGGACGTATCTGCTCCAGCTCTCGCAGTCGCTCACCATGCGCAGCAAGGGTACTCACCATCCTCTGAGTACTCTCCTCAAGCAAAGCCGATACCTGAGTGAGTGAGGTAGACATGGTCCTCTTCGAATGGTCCAGTTCAATCTGTCTACGCTTTGTGCACTACGTAGACTCAGTGAGTGTGTGCAAGCTGGCAGCTGTAGCTTGCTGTAGACTCATCAGCTCCTGTATACTGCGCTCGACCGCATCAAATCGTCCGATGATCATCAGAGGGTCGGATCGTCTCTCTGCGGTAAGGTGATCAAAAATCTGCTGCTGCAACTTGCGACGCAGCTCGTCGATCTGACGATGAATATCCTGAGCTCGTGACGACGCCTGCGAAGCCGGAGACTGCGCACTGACAGAGGGGGCCCGGGATGACTCCGAAGCCAAATATGCGCCGTAGGATCCCGTACCATAGTACGTACCCTTCTGAAGACCGCCAACAGTGGTCATCCAGAGGTCGTCCGACGATGGAGCTGCAGGCGGCTGGGAGGAAATACCAACCCCTCCCTCTGCTGGCGCACTAGCAGCAGCAGCCGCCTCCTCCTGTAGCCGAACAAACTCGGCCTAGAACATGTTTACTAACGTGTAAGTGTTTGCTAAAGTCTATATTGATATCTATTTTCCTGTTTTCTAAATTATAATAAATTAATATAAAGAATAGAACGTACATATGTCTGCATCGCCCTCTTGTCAATGAACTCCCTAGCCCTCTGATGGGTGACCAGAAAGACGGTCACCATGTTCGGGTCCTCACCTTTTTTTACCTGTTAAAATATATTATCTATTATTAGTATTAAACATTCTATCGAACTATATATAAATTAATGTCCGTCATAGAAAACGTACCAGACGACGAAAATGCTCCGTCATCAAAATGGAGCCACCACACCACTTACCGGCGCTCGACCGTGCCACCTTGGTCTTGTCAGACCGCTCCTGGTACTTGGGCTTGCTGAATCTAGCCTTCATCGCAGTCCATTGCTCTGGCGTGATCCAACCATGGATCGGCTGTACGGAGCGATCACGAGACTTCTGGTCGTGGATCGCATCATGGATGAGCTTGCCTGCGACGGCAGAAAATTGGCCCTCGATCTTCGCCGTCCGGTGTGGTGGATAGAAATAGGTCCTCTACAAGAAGTAAAATAGAAAACTAGATAATACCATATCCTAGTAATATCCTACCTTAGATACTAGATAACTAATACCTTAACATCCACTTTACCTTAGATACTAGATAATACCACATCCTAGTAATATCCTACCCTTAGGCTAGTAGATAACTCAGTCCCTTAGGCTAATAGATATTACTATCTACCTTAGGCTAGTATCTATCCACCTGCCTTAACATCATACCCATTACCTTAGAAAGAAGGGGATGATTGCTTAATTCATCCTCAAATGTAGGTTTATACTTTTTTTCGTGTTCTAACATTTATCCACCTGCCTTAACATCATACCCATTACCTTAGGCTAGTATCTATCCACCTGCCTTAACTCAATACCTTTTTTTCATGTTCTAACATTTATCCTCAAATGTACGAGACAAAAGAAAGGAGGGGATGATTGCTTAATTCATCAATTAGATTAAAAAAGGCATGATAGTTAGGCAGCTGTCATAACTTTGGTCGGTTATGTTAGTTATTTACTACATATAGTTGCTTCTTGAGTACATGGAATCCATTTTTATATTTCGCTTTAAATATAATTGGTTTATCTTCATATGGCTTGCTGTTACAAAGTTTTAAGCCATTACCCCACATATTTGAGCCCATAAATAATTGACACATTGGTAAAATATCAGTAGAGGTATTCCATCTTCATATCAGAAACCTAGCAGCTTAGTTAGTAAGTACTTACCATATTCTCAACATCAGTGCTGTGGAATTGGATCATAAGTACTAGACTTGATGATCCTTTTACCGCGATGCTAATTTTGCTATAGTTGATGACTTTTCAGATTTAGTATTACTTGATGGTACACAATAGCTTCATAGGTATTTAATAATCTTTGCTTTTATGTTTACCTGAGTAAACTTGAAACAAACTGTCCTATTGCGTGGAAAATGGGCATTGAGGTATTTAATGTTGGACTGAATTTATATGAACTGTATGGACTGTTATGGGGTTTATATATATGTGGACTGATATAGTATGGGGGAACGGTTGAATGAAATGATATGGAAAAAGTGATCGGGGGAGGGGCTGATAGCTCACTGCTCTGCAAACAGAATAGGGCAACAAGTGCCCTGCTACTGCTGCATTCATAGAATGCAGATGCTGCATTCTACAGCTACTGCTGCTGCATTATATGCAGTCCCCTGTGGGGACTGCTGCTGCTGCCGAGGGATTACATGCTGCTGCCACAGGCAGCAGCTCTCTCTCCTGCCTCACTCTCTCTAACACACTCTCAACAATAAATTTTACTTACAACCAACCATCAAAATATCTCTGTGTCCGTGTCTGTGTCTAGATAGCTAGGGCTAGGGTTAGGGTTTACCTGAAGAGGGCGGTTCGGTCGGAGGATGGAGGCGGCGAGGAGGGTGGCTTCGTCGGAGGAGGGAGACGGCGAGGAGGACGGCTTCGTCGGAGGAGGAAGGCGGCGAGGAAGGAGACTTCGTCGGAGAAGGGAGGTCGGTCGCCGGAAGGAGGGGTCAGCGGGCGAGCGGGGTCGCCGGAGGGAGAAAGGGAGGGTGTCGCCGGATGGAGGTGTCGCCGGAGGGGATGGTTCGCCGGGGGAGAGGGGGATCGAGCAAAAAAAAAAAAATTTGGGTGAAAAATTATGATTTCGATCGGGCCAGTAATCCTATATGAAATACGTCAGCGACGTATAAATGTTACGTCGCAATACGTCGCAATACAGCAACGTAAAAAAATATCCGTCACAGAACGTCACCATTCAGCGACGTAATACACGCTACGTCGCTGAACGTCTCTACACAGCGACGGACAGCGACGTGTAACACTAGGAGTCGCTATAATCAATTTTCGGCGACGGATTTTTCTGCCGTCGCTAATATACGTCGTTATTCTAGCAGATTTTTGTAGTGTACTAAGAATATTAGGGAAGAAGCTCACCACCAATGGGAAGAAGCTTCGTATCTCGATGGAGGAAGGAAGGATGGCACGCGTGAGAGGGAAAATCCAGACGAGAGAGAGAGAGAAGGGGGGAGAGAGAGCCCATATACCGCATGAAAGAAACTCCAGGCACCGCGGGAGGGAGAAAACCCAGGGGTGCGCCGCGGGAGAGAGAAAATACTGTGTTTTGTTTTTTAAGGGTTTTGTTTGGTAATTATTTTTAGGTTGTTATTCAATTAAAAAATATAAAGTATATTTCGCTACATAGCTATATGTCGTGTAACATAAATTATCTTTCTGCGACATGTTAATATGTGTCGCCGAATCTATATTATTTTTCTGTAATATTAGCATGTCGCAATATATAGATGATTTTTGGCGGGACTGATTTTTGGTTTCCCTCTATTATTTTTTGTCTTGATTTCGCGATATACTAAAACTTATGTCGCCAATACATATAAAAAATAGCTTTTAGAGACATAATAGACCCTTTGTCGCTAAAATATGTTGCTAAAAATACAATTTCTTGTAGTAGTTCAACAACAAGAACATCATTGCAACCATCATCATGAAGTTGTCATCAAATGCTGTTGCCAGTCAGCTAAACGGTCCGTCTTTAACCGTTTGAATTATGTTCAGACTCCATAATCAATCCTAGTGGATGAAGACGAATTACTCTTTGATCTTGTTAACATGACATCTCGAAGCACTGGGGTGGAAAACGTCCAAGTCGTAATGCATCCCGCAATCCTAGTCTGCAATACTTAGATCGGATTCATGAATCCGGTGAAGGAGTATACCAATATACTAGATCAAGAAGCCGAGACACAATCGGTCAAAGAAATCTTCTTGATTCAAACTAATATTCCTTCAGTCAAAAAGATATCCCTATCACTTATTGTACGGTTAGTTCTTTATGTGACTTTGATGCTGACAGTGAAAGTTCTGAAAGGACCATTCTTTCCACTAGCTCATCTTCAAGGGCTAGAGAAGTGACTGCTTATGCCATCACAGAAGATCAAGATACCTCCACTTTTTCCAGTCAAGAGCAGAGAATTGCTGCTCTAGAGCCTAGTTTGAAGAACATGGCTGAAATGATGGCAGGTATGCATGTTGTGATTATGGCACAACATATAGTTCTACCAGTTACGAATCTGATTCTGACTCAAGAACTTGTGACAACATCAGTTCCCACCAATATTGATCTGGGGGTACAATCTCCTCATACTGCTTCCATTCCTACACAGGCTATTCCAAGTCAATCAGGTGCAGGGGGTGGTGCTTATCATGCGGTACCCCCTCCTAACACATTGAATCAATCTACTACTCCGCAATCAAAAGGAGATACCAATGAGGCTGTAAAACTTTTACGTACTCAGTTTGAAGCTTTCAAACAGAAGGATGGCCTACAGAAGCTTTGGATCAAACATCCCTATCCTATATAATGGAAAGAGGTCCAATTTTCTCCTAAATACAAACCCCCAACTATTATGCTGTTTGATGGCAGCACGTCTCCAAGTCAATAGCTCAACCACTTTAAAGTAATGACTGATCAATTTCAACCAAATGATGCTCTTTTTACTAGAGTATTTTTTGGCTGTTTAGCTGGTGCAACATATGACTGGTATCCTAGTTTACCAGATGGGTGTATAACCTCTTTTGCTGGCTTTAAACAAATATTCTTGGAACAATTTTATGAGGGAACCAACGACATGACTATGTCTGCTCTCATCAAAATCAAACAACGACATAATGAAACAACTGAATGTTTCATTGAACGATTTCGTCGTCAAGCACTCAAAATGCCTCTCGAAACTCCAGATGCTCAAACTATAGACACTTGTAAATCAAACTTGTTGCCTATAATCAGCATTGGACAGGTTCAATACAGTTCCAGGATTGGCCTTCTTTCATAATGAACGCCAAAGTCGCAGAAAAAAGTGCTGACAAATTTAAGCAGTTAGGCATTCAAATGCCTAATCTTGACAAAGATGAACGTGCCACATCAAATAATAATGGCCGTCAGAACAATCGTAAGGGCAAAGAAACTTTGGCCATTAACCTCAAAGGCAAAGAAGCCCTGACCATCAATATAAATCAGCCAACATCTACCTCTTTAACACCACCACAACGGGCACCTCGTCAAAAAGAAGAATACTCTTTCGTTGAAGATGATATCATGAGTATCTTTGATTGCCTCATCAAGAGCAATAAACTCTAACTCCCAGAAGCTAAACGGCCAGATGAATTTGGTAAGACTGACCATTCTAAATATTGTGTTTACCACAGGTTTATTGGACATCCAACTCGACTCGAGCGTGCTATGTGCTCAAGGATAAAATTTAAGAGATGGTCAATTCCGGTGCAATCACTCTCCAGCAAGACAAGAAAACTGTAACGACTAATGTTGTCTCTTTACAGTTTGGAGATTTCCCAGCTCAACTTGTGCAGGACGGCGTCATCCCTATTCCAAGGACTACTCTGGAAATTGTTAATCTTCCACCTGTACGGACAAACGGACTTGTTCCTCTGTCTACTGGTAAAAGGAAGCCTTGTCTTCCACCTCCAACTTGTGCAGGACGGCGTCATCCCTATTCTAAGAAGGCTACTAAAAATAAATCATGTCACATGATTTTATTTGGTGAGCCTTGTCTTCCACCTCTAACTGATACCTTCATCCCGACAGCAGATAATCCTTCTTTCTCCTCCACTGATAAAACAACATTGTCAAAATCAGATGCCAAATACCAACCAGCTTTCCATCTGTACAGTCTACAATCTCGTGAACTCATGACAAAGATGGGATATGATCTACAAGAGGCTGCTGGTTTGAATCAAGGAAAGTGGTCTTCTGTACCTCTTTCTCTCTGTCTTTCTCACAACCAATCTCGGGTTGGATTGGGTTACTGGATAAACTCTCCATCTTGTCGAAAGGAATCTTCCAGAAACAAGATCCAGGCAAAAAACTGTAATATGGTTTCCTTTGAGCCTGTATCTTAGGAAGAAGTCTTGACTGGTACCAGGTCTGGGAAACCTTACCTAAGAGACTATTCAGAAGGTCAAGAAGATCCTGCTCCAGCTCTGGAATCTCCTCAAGCCCATTCTCTCCTGCTGTCAATAATCCATCAGCTTCATCACCCCCGATAGAGGCGACTCTTTCCAAACCGACGATAGCCGACAAAGGAAAATAGCCTGTCCGTTTCGACAAAGTATTGAAGAAGAATTTAACCTTGGGACTTGAGAAGTCGTATAACTTTGATATACTGGCTCAACTGGCCAATACTCCGGCAAGATTGTCAATTTTTGAGCTACTCCGTCTTTCGAAGGAGACTCGAAAAATATTGAGTGAAGCTTTAACGCAAGCTGATACTTGTCTAGCACTTTTCAAGAAACCAGAGGATGAGCCTATAACATGCCTTCATTGCCATAGTGTGATGGAACTAATACCAAACATCACCTTTACACAATACGATATGTTGTTAGAAGATAATCGTCATGATCGACCCCTCTACTTCACGGGATATGTTAATACCATGAAGGTTGATCGTATCCTAATCGATCCTGGGTCTGCGCTCAGCATCATGCCAAAGACTCTACTAGACGCATTGAAGATTCCTGTACATAATCTTTCGACAACCATCACGACAATCCTGGGATTCAATTCTGGAAGAAGAGAACCTTTGGAAAGGTTCGCCTGAAAGTTCAAATAGGCAATCTTCGCATGAAGGTTACTTTCTACGTGATCGACAATCATGACTCTTACAATGCTTTGTTGGGAAGACCCTTTCTACATGAGCATAACATTGTATCATCCACTTTACATCAACGCTTCAAATATGTAGATGTTAATGGAGAAGTCCAAAAGGAAGTAGCCGACCTGAATTCTTTCAGGGGGTTGAAGCATATTTTACAGACTATCGGATATGCAAAGAGGAGTTCATGAAAGTTGTATTGGCAATGGATAGTGAGGAGGATCAGAAACATACCTCAAAAGATGTTCTCATGATCTCCGTCAAAGGACGTGCTATTTGTCCTTCTTCTTCTTAGATATTGACCATATATCTTTCCTCTCATAACAAACAGCCTCCTGCTGTAGAAAAGGAACAAAGGGAGCTCACCTTTTCTGAGCCTCTTGTTATCGACCTTCGTCGTAACAAACCTTCTCCTTCTTCTTATCCTCCTCTGGTTATCAACCTTACTAAGCCTTCTGTGAAGGCTAAGAATCATGTTGTAAATGATGATGTACAAATCAATAAAGTAGCATCTCTTTTACAGTATACTGATGTCTTTTATTATACTCGATGTTATTTAAAAATGTTAGATAACTTCGAACTACTTGCCATAGGAGCAGTTGAAGCTTCCCGAAATGAAGTATTGCTCGAGCCAATGCAGGACTCCTTCTTAGTTCCTTCCAGGAAGAAAGGTGAACTTCCTATACATTTTAGTAAAGGAACGAAACAGAAGATCAGACCCGATAGCGAAGAAGAAAATCACGATAACGGAAGACTTCAACTACGTCGTTATACTCTGCAATCAAAAGACATCATTCAAAAGATGGGCTATAATTTTAAAGCTGATCTTAATGGCGGCAAAGGAAGACGAACTCCTATTCGTATTCCTGCTCCGAAAGAAAAATCACAACAATACTACAGCAAAACGAAGCGGGGATTAGGTTATACTTCACCAACTCTGACTCCAGAAGCCTCCGAATTCGAGAAAGAAGAACGATCTAACTCTTCTGATTCTGTCTCATGGGATTCAGACACCAGTGTAAGACACGTCCATCGCGTGACTCTATCTTCCAATATGGTGACTTTCGAGTTCTCAAAAGATGACAAAGACTTTACCGAAGCTTCTGAATCTGATCCTTGGACACAAAGAATGGATAATCAATGGGAGTTTCACTTTGAGCACCGTGAGCCACCTACCGAAGATCAGTTGGTTCAAGTCAATATTGGAAATGAAACTTCTCCAAAACCGATATTTGTCAGCAAAAGCCTCCCTAAAACAGATAAACAGGAGTTTTGGTATTTCCAGAGTCAGGGATACCCTCTTAAAATCCTCAATGAAGTCTATCCAAATCATTAATTTCATCTTTTGAAACCCAGCTATTTTAAAAGATATCTTTTTTATCATAGATATCTTGTCTTTTTAGACATGATATTTCGTCTTTAAGTCCTAACCGATTTGAAGATCATCAATAAAAAAAATGAGTTCATGTCCATATTACCTCTGAATTCTATTTTCTATATAAATAGATTCATGTCCACATTACCTCTAAATTCTATTTTCTGTAATTAGTGACTTATTACGTCTACATTACCTCTGATACACTACACCAAAAAAGCCTTTTTGGAACGGAAGAAATCCGTTCCAAAAAATTTTAGGAACGCCTTTATTCCATGCCTATTTTTGGGCTGCCAAATTTCTAGGAACGAAAAAAAAGCGTTCCAAGGAATGATAATTGGAACACTTTATATGCGTGCCTGTATTGGAACACCAAACAAGTGTTCCAAATTAAGTGTTTCAGATTAATTTTTGTGTTACTTACTGGAACGGTTTATATGCGTGACAGAATTAGAACGATAGAAAAGTGTTCCTATTTAATAATATTAATATAGACACATTTAATTTAAATGTTCATATTATTTGAAATTTCAAACCGGCATGTAGGTTGAATTAATATACAGATAAATATTTGAACATCCATAGTACATACACAAAAGACAAAGGTAAAGCTACATAAACTAATAAAGTCAAAATGTCTTACATAAACATTGTATGTTTAATACAACTTTACTAAACTAGGAACCATGGTACAAAATATTCGAGAGGTATGAAAATAATTTGAGCAATTTTTTCCTCATTCTCTTGCTTCCTCGTTGCTATTTCCTTCCTTTTACTATTCCTTCAAGCTTTGTGACCTCTCTCATTGTTGTGATGGTCATCGGGTTTGCAAAGACGAATGGTCAACCTATGAAGAGAACTTTATAAGATTATCAAAAACTGTATTTGTACACAAAATAAGGGACAATATGGTTCCAAACAACATTCTGATTCCAGAGACAGTATATTGTAAAAATACAGTAGGCTTGTATACTCCTGCTCTTCGAAAATTGCAAGGGCATATAAAATCTCAAGTCATAGCCATGTTTGAGTTTCAAACCCAAAATTCAAATATGAAACTATCACTCATCACTAGAAGGTGATATATACACGGAGGATTGTTTTTTTTGGTTTTTTTCTTTCTTTGGACTTGAAAATATACTGGCCACGAGGCCTATTAAGAATCTTGGCCATCATTCCCATTATGGTGCCAAAGCTTGATTTACATTGTTAGCCTACAGCTGAATGTATTGTTTTTAGTGAAAAGAATCATGGCAAAAAATGTATGAACTTATTGATTGCAGTGAAAAGAACCGTGGCCAAAAATGTATGGACCAGAACTGAATTGAAGGTACCTGAACCACGTGAAGAAATAGATCCCATTCGAACTATATTTCCTTTCTAGAAAAAACACAAACATAAAAGACAATTTGATAAGTTATGGTGAATCAAAATAAAATGTAATGCACAACAATGTAATGTAACAATCCTACTTTAGAGGCAGGCATGAAACGTTGGCCATATAACAAGAACTTGCACAATAGTTATCACTATCAGGAAAAGCTCTACAAATTCATCATTACTTCCTACTGAAAGAAACAATTTTGCAGTGGTTGGCACTAACGCATCATTAGAACTTCATATTATAACATAGCAAAGATGAGCATTTGTATTCCGTAATTCCAGAAGCACACAATGTGCTGATATAAAGAAGTGGCTATATTTCCCATTCTATCTACCCTTCCAAGTCACAAGACAACATGTTTTAAAGTCACAAGATGAACAATCTTTGCCCCAATATACAGGTGAGATGCTTATATCGCAATTAGAAATTGCATCCTCCGGGATGCAAGAAAAAGGCTTAGTTTTGCGCCATACGATACAAACAAACAACTGAAGTAATAACATATCCATATAGAATACCTGGAGGCTCTATATTTTGTTGAAATCAGTTCAACCGCATCGTACTAGAAGCTAAATTTGCTCTCTCCCCAAACCTGTTCAATGCTGACATAGCTCTTCTTTCTAAATGATGAGGTATATATCTGCTGTAATTTTGTAAATTCCCAGGCCCGGGGTATCCTCCAGGCCTGATCCCCCACCCAAAGCATGATGGACTCCCTGAACATCGTGAACCTTCTCTTTCACATTTGCCACTTCCCCTATAATTGACTTTAAAAGTCCCATATGGTATTTGGTATTATGTCAGTCCATTCAAAAATAAGTTAATAGATGAACAGGTTGCATGAGTTGCATAAACAAAGTATAACACCTGTTGCGGAGTTTAGTTTAGTTTGTTTAGTGGGTGCATATACTTTGAGTTAAATGGACAGATTTATTAACAATGTAACTTTGAGCTTTTAGAAACCATCATATGAATTTTCTAGTTCAGATAAAATTAAAACACACTATATATGTATATGCGCAGGATAGAAGACTTGAGAGTTTACTAAACAGATAAAAGAGAGTAATAATTTTTCCCTTTCGTAAAGAACAATAATAACCAAACTTTCCAGTGAAGTCAGGACAACGCCAAATCAAGCGTGGACCATACAAATCATAAGACTAAAAACTACCCTCAGTGAACATATGCTTACTGATTGCAATTTGAATTTGCCATATTTGTAAATAATATTTCTCTTACTTCCAGATAATGCGTGCAAAATTTATATTTATGTGTAAGCCCATAAATATGGCATTGTCATGGCAGGTTCTCTTGTGCAAAAAAAAACCAAATTTCTTCATAGTTATATTTACAATCCTACGTATTTGTTTCAATAAACTTGACTATGACAATTCTCTCATAACCTAATAACTAGAGGATCGTGTAATTTCCTGAATCCATCTTTATGTGGTAAAGATGTTCAGATTTAGTAGTGTAGAAAATAGAAAGAGATGAAAATGGACTCACCTTCTTTCTTAGTTATTTTTCCAGCAAAAAAGAGGTCTAGCAGCGAGTTTTGTCAAACCTTGGCTATATCCCAGGAAGCAAGAGGTTCTAGAATGTTGAATAACATATTTGCTAGAAAAACACCCAAGAAGATTACATATATATGCCCATCATATTGATGGCTCCATTATTATTGAGTAATTGTAAACTCTGAACATGGCAAGCATTATAAATTTCAGTTCACTGAAAAGTCTGGCAATCTCAGTTATAAGAAAAGGTTAAATTTCTCGGTTGGTTACGAAATTAGAGATGAAACCAGAGATTCGAGAAAAACATTTCAAAGTAATAGGTCTCCATATATAGTGCCAACTACTTGATCCACATATGCACCATGTGGTTGGTGTATACACAGAAAATCAAGAGTAGATACATGTCAATTTTGGACCATCTCAAGTAATTCATCGACCAGTAAATATCTCGGATGGACAATGCTATAAGAATCCTCAGAAGGCAAGAACGACATATATGCCAACATTGCCTAGTCATATTAAGCACCTAGGCTTTCCTATTGAACATTATAATCCACCCTCTGTAAAAACAAGGAAACAGATCCCGTGCCTATAACTTATAGTAAATACATCTTTTAGCTTTAGACAAGAAAAATAAAAGTTAAAAAATATGCTAAGACCTGATGAGAATATATTGGTATTCATCTATGAGAGGCATGGCCACTTCTTTCACTTGCTGGCAAGTTGAATATCAAGAGAGGATGCAACCCTCTTCAATGATTCTGAAGCTTTAAGCAGATCAGACTCAGAATGGCCTACAGAAACGAACATTCGGATGCCCACTGGAAGACGACACTTGTCCAAAAAAGACCTCTTTCATGTCACAGTCAAAAGTGAATCTTCCTTCAAGACCTGGAGAATAAAAGGATCAAAAGGGAGAGCACAAGTTATGTGGGTTTGCAATAGAAGCACGCCTCATGGAGAATCGGCATATGCTATTAGCTTACCCTGCCAACAATTTTCTCAAGCAGCTGTAGATCACCCTTAGGAGAGCCTGTTGATTTCTTACGTTGTAGGAAGACAATTAGGGATTGAGGATCACTTGCTAATGTTATTCCTTGTACATCTGACAGACCTGAATGTTACAAATCAAATACCAGAAAAACGGTTAAGGGTAAGAACTGACCTATATAAACTCAGACATGAAACTTGAAAGTACCTTATCCCATCCGATGGGATCAACTATGGAGAATGAGAAAGCTCCACAAAAGAATTCACAAAGTTTAATGACCAATCTGTCATCAACCTTCTAATATTGTTGTCAAGTTTCTAGCCAAGGTAGCTATGAGCATGAGAGGTTCATGCCATAAAACTTAGACTGGTTAGTTGGTGGGTATGTACACCTACTTTGGCCATATAGTTTAAACTCGTGCAACCACTTAGCATCATCCAAGTTTTCCTAGACTGTAAAGAGTCCGAATGAAGAGGCAAGATAATACAATTTGCTATCGGGAAGTGCATTAATCTCTATGACACATCAAGCCAAGGAGTGAAAGAAATGACCAATACTTTGCAGTTTTAGTTGATAGTATATTTTGCTACAGCTTCTTGGTATTCAGGAGGATATAGTACGAACACATGGACAGAGCTATGTCAGAAATGAACAGGTTTGGGGAGAGAGCAAAGATGGCTTCTAGTACGATGCGGTTGAACCGATTTCAACAAAACATAGAGCCTCCAGGTAATCTATATGGATATGTTATTACTTCAGTTGTTTGTTTGTATTTTCTTATGCATAAATGGTTCATGTAATCTAACAACTTTTTATGGCCGAGTTTTAAAATTAAGAACTCGCGAGTTTCTCTAAGATTAAACAAGAAGTGGTGAAAGATACACAAAACTATGTCACTGTTAGTCTAGTAGCATTTAAATATTTCACAAAAACTCGATGGAGCATTAACAAGCAGTAGCAAAAGGCTTGTGTTTGTGTTTGTGGTGCTCTTGGGTTTGTAGTCTGATTCTATGAGCTCCTGTTTTTGCTTTGCCTCTGAATTTTGACCAACAAACTCTTCCTTATTTTTTGATTTACAAAGACATAAAAATGTCCAAATAGGATCGATGGAAGCCCTGCACCCTTCAATAGATGGGAATCCCATTTATAACTACACTTGATAGAGTACTTCCTCCAGCTGACAACTCTCTTTGCTCTGGTAGATATGCCAAGCATACTTCTAATATCAACAAATATCTTTATCCTTACTTCAAGTTCGTCTAGGCTAATAAAAATCATTAACCACCTTGGTTACACTTGACATGTGCAAGCTGCCTAATAAACAAATATCAAACTGAATTTATTCACCTCACCACCTATCCAACCGAAAAAAATAACATCCATATACGAGTAGGATCTACCACTACAATGTTGTCATCTGCTAGTTTAAATGAACTAAACATATTCGCAGTCTACTTATACCAAGTAGCTAGGCTACTAATGATCACACTGCAGCATATGAATAATACATAAGAAATGGAATTCTCAACCCAATTTTTGCACATTATGCCATAGATGTCAGTCTCTGATGGCAATTCAACAAAATCTGAAGATAATTCACATCGTATACTAGAATAACACAAGGAAGCCTTTAGCCACAACAAAAAATATACCCACCATATGTAATTCAACAGCTCTTATTGTACCAATTAGAAATTACAAATAAAGAAATGGAACTAAATTCAACTAAAAAGAAAAGTACTTCATCGAGATTACCTTATATTTCGTCCGTACGTTGGCTGAGGCGGCCGAAGCATAGGGAGGTGAAGAAGATAGACGATATTTGGAAGGAAGAGGTAGATGGTGAGGAAATTTGGGTTGACGGTGGAGGAGACGAGACAGAGGAGTCCGAGGAACTCACGAACTCTGGCTAGGTCCTCCAGGCACACGCCAGCCTGAGAACTCGCCGACACGGAGGAAGGATGGTACTGTCGGGGCTAAGAGAGAGGATAAGGGGAAGGGTATTAAGGAGATTGTAAATTAGGATTAGGTTTTTTTTATGGTGGAGAAGAAGTGAAGGAATCTAGAGTCAAGGGTTTTGTGGAGAAGTAACTAGATGGTTTGAAGTGGCTCTTTCTTCTTAAATCTGGAATGGGAGTGGAGAGAAAATAGAAATATTATAGGGTTAGGTTATTGAGGTCAAGTATTTGGAACAAATTTGAAACGGTATAAAAGTGTACCTAAGTAAATAAATAAAATTGAAAATTAAAATAAAACATATTATGAACGCTTTTCTGATCAGGAACACTTTTTTACCGTTCCAGAACCTAGGTACAGAAAGTAAGTGTTCCAGAGTGAAAAATGTCTAACGTTCCTAAATTGCCATTTTGGTGTAGTGATAAAGTCGTCTTTTGAAATGATAATATTCTGAGTTATATTCTGTCACGTCCATATTACCTCTGAACTTATATAATTAATATTGGCATTTTCTTTTAGAGGATATGTCATGTTCGGTACCTCTGAACATATTTTCTTATCCTTATCTGTTACTTATATCTACTATAGGTATATAACAAGTAATATAATCACAAAAAAAGGGCATTATTTTATTGCCATAATATTCAAAATGTCAAAAAAAAGTACATCATTTGAAAGGAAAAAGATCCTATAGACTGCTTCATTGGGGAGGTTGAGTGCTAAGATCAATGATTAATCTTTTCAAATTCTCCATCCTTTCTATCCCAGAGTCAATTACCCTTTGCCTTGCAAGAGCTCTCCCTGATTCTGGATCAAAAGGTTACAGCATCTTTGCTCGAGATTCCAATTCTGCACCCTCCGTCTGAATTAGAACATCTCGTTACCTCCTTAGGTTATCTAATTGGCTCACAGCGATTTGATGCATCTCCAATACTTCTTCTTCGTATCGTCGAGCTGCTTTAACTGCTTCTTGAAGCTGAGCCATTTCAATTTCTAGTTCTTGGAGATGAACTTGATATTCAGCATCTTCTTTTTCCTTTTCTACAGCTTCAGTTTTATAACGTTCAACAGAAGAAGTTGTCTCGACAATGCGAGATTCCAACGCCGCAGAATGTTGTGAGAAAGCTACTACGGAAGCTTCAAATTCTGCTCTTCGTATTGCAGATTCTTGAGCCATCACCTTGCATTCAGTATCTACAAGTTTCTGGATGTTTCCTCTTGTTAGATCTTTGTAAGACTTGATTGATTCTTCAAGTTCATTCAAATATGATCTAAATAATTGACTCTGTCCAGCTCTCCAATTTTGCGGATAGGTTCGATGATGAAGGAAGAAGGGCCCCTTACTGATTCATAAGGTTGGTTTTTTTTTTCAATGACCGTTTGAATTAGAGGCTTCAGGGAAGTCAAGAAAGCATTAGTATAAGCTTCAACCACAACTCTATTCATTGCTGAGATCCCCGGGGTAGCCACTTCTATTGGAATTCTTGTTTCTGAAGTAACTGGAGGAACTACAGATTGTACACCAGGAGATCCGTGTATTGGCATCATAGAAGAACTCCCCTCTCCAGTTTGGGTCCCTATATCCAGAGAAGCCATAGTCGAGCTGAAGCTAAATGTGGTCGATACAGTTTTCGTAAGTGTCCCCACAGGACCCACTGTAATCAAGACGCACAGTTATCACATATAAGTTACAAGAATTAAGGTAAATAAAAGTCAAAATTTTAACTGATCCTGGCAATACATATGGGGTTTCATGCGGCATGTCTAAATCAGAATGGAGTCTGGCCATGGTAGTTTCAGACACAGCTGCCTAACTACTCCCAGCGTCATAACCGCTTGATAAGAAACGGCTACTTCCGGTCCCTGATTTTACTTGTTCAGTTGAGGCAATCACTTCTACATCCTTGACCTCAAAAGTTTGGTTGGTGAGAGTTTGAATCTCTGCAGTATCAGTGTTGAGATTTTCATTAATCCCAACATCTTCAGGGGACATGACCTGATGATCTTCGATTTTATCCTGGTTCTTAGGCTCACCAGTTTTTGGACTTGAAAGCCCTTTTTCAACAACATGATGCTCTTCACTTTCAACAATAGTATGGCATTCTTCAATGGGTAATGCTTGATTCGGCAGGTTTTTTGCTGAAGTTTGGTCTCCTTCAACGGCACTTGTAGAATCATCCTCAAATGCATCGCCGTAATCACAATCTTCAAGTGCCGCTACCATTTATTGATCCTCTTGAGAGTGAGTAGGAGCTTGGGCTACAGTGACATCAGGATTGGATCCTGTGAAAGGCAACTCCTTCTCGGGAAGTATGGACTTTGGGACTCCTGGAGTTGGAGATGACATCATAATTCCTGCAGCAGCTAACACAGTCACGGGAATCATCATTTGTGTAACTATGGGACCCGAAGTACCTTCTATAATGATTAGTTGGAGGGCTAACCTCTGCAGATAAAAAGAGAGAGGAGAATCAGTGTTAATATGTTACTCAATCAAGATCACATTGAATGAATATTAAAATGGTGGAGGTGGTATATCTTGTGAAGGCAATATTTCTTGATGATCTTTTGGAGACACCATTAATCTCCTTTTGGCCTTGTATACTAGAGGTATTTCAGGTTCTTCTTCAACCTTATCAAGGTCAACTTGTACATTGGGTTCTCTAATAACCTCTTCTTGGGCAACTGGGCTGCATCTGGAACTGAAGAAGGAGTTGCCTCTCCTCCTCCAGAGGATGCTCCGGGGTGCATCTATTTTTCCTGGGACTGCATGGTCCTAGTGGTGGGCTGCTCTGCGATGACCAATGTAGTCTTTGTTCTCTTTCCTATAGCCATCGGAGAAGAAGGAAGATCAATAGGATGAGAAGGGGCTGACGATTCTCCCGTCTTTCTTTTTCTCCCAAGTCCTTTCGCTGGGGACTTCTCCTTCCGTATCTTCAATGAAACATCTAGTGGATCATTGACTTCATCATAAAAGCCTACGAGAGAGGCTTCCAGAGGTTTGTCAGCGGGTTTGTGAATCTCTTCATCTCTGAAGGATCGTGCAGTGTGAACTCTTGAACGTCTGTTACTGGCAAAGCTGTCACCCAGATTGAAGTTTTCAGTAAAGGTGCTGGCTGAATTGTAAAAATTTGTGTATGTATATAACATACGCGGGCCTATATGAGAGACATAAGCCATCGAGAATATGGCCTTAGTCCCTCTTGCATTATAGTATCTCCAAGCTCCGGAATCATCTATTAGGTAACCCTTAGCCTGCAAACAGGTGGTGGCATTACCAACATACAATTGATCATAACCAAACTGTCGAGCAAATCGACTTGGTAAGTACGGTTCTAGAAAGCATTCACCTTCAAACCGGGTAAACTAAATGTGAAGGTGTAACCCCTCTTCCCGAAATTATTTTATAATATATTTTTATTTATTTATTTGAATTAAATGGTGATTTTATAATTTTATAGATAACTATCTAGTTAATTATTACGGTAGAGGAATAGTTAATATAGTGGAGTTTTGAAGTACAAGACGGCTAGGAATCATGGTACGGATAGTGCAGTGGCGTACTTTGACTAGTGTATTAGCCCTGATAGGCAAGGCTGAGCCATAGTGATGTCCTAACTAGGAAAACCAGGCCAAGTTACGACTTATCCCTTACCGAAGACTTATTTATTTATTATTATATTATTGACTTTTAGGAAACCGGGTGGTACCGAATTCGTCAAACTGGACCCGAACCGAACCTCAACCCATGTAGTCATGCGGCACGTCCAATGACATTCGTATTGATGGAAATTGGTAAGAGTGTGTTATATTCCGTTTTAATGATTTAATGACTATTTCTAAACATTCGTAATTTAAATATTATAAATATTATTATTAGTAATATTCAGTGATTTTTGTATAAAATGAGTCCTTGCGTATTTTGGGATTTTAGACTGTAAATAATAGTATATATACAACATTATTGATTTATTAGATTTTATTATTATATTATTAATATTATTATTATTATTATTATTATTATTATTATTATTATTATTATTATTATTATTATTATTATTATTATTATTATATTATTATTATTATTATTACTGTATTATTATTATTACTATTATTATTATTATTATTATTATTATTATTATTATTGAGAATATTCGTATATGATAATGTTAATATTGGTCATATTATTTTTAAATAAATGTTATGTATATATATTCATGTTATAGGCTCTATTTTAAGAATAAATAATATCGAGATTTGTATTTTTCTATTAAAAATATTTATTAGATTTTTGGAGAATATTATATAAGTATATATAGGAATATATAGATAAATAAATATATGTGCATAGATAAATAAATATATGTATATAGATAAATACACACACACACACACACACAACACACACACACACACACACACACACACACACACACACACATATATATATATATATAAATATATATATATATATATATATATAAAATATATATATAAATATGTATAGATATATCAATGGGAACAACAGCAATGCTAATAACCCCCCCCCCACAAACCCGATATCTCAGCCAAACCGCAGCCTTCCTTCCCAGGCTACAACCCGAGAGGAATTCCCTGCTCGGCCATAAGGAACCCAACCCCAGCCCAAGTCTAGCTCGGGCCAGGCCCACACGCTGAAACTCCTCAGCACAGTATGGAAACTCCCCGCTCGGCCTAAAGAGCAGAACCTATATATATACTTAGAGTGATCGAGAAAGAGAGGTTAAGACCCAAAACCCTAACACCAACGCAGCGCCGACCCAGGCGAAGCCCTCCCCGTACGCGCCACCGCCGTGCACCGTCCCGAGCGCCGCCGACCAGGCACGGGAAACCGACAGCGCGCGCACACAGAACATGATAGCAGCAACAGCAGCACGAGGAGGCGATTTCAACGTGCGATATCTCAACGGTCGCTTGATCGTTTCCTGTCCCATAAACTCTGGTACGATCACAATATAACCATCTATAATTCCTTTCAATTGGTTTATATTCTAGCGACACGAAACTCGAGAGAAATCGAGTTGAAAATCCTCAAAAACCTGTCGAAACAGGACACCTAAATCAGTCCAACGACTCTAGTTCGCGGCCAGTTTTCTTCCAATCCATGCACGATTTCAAAATTCCATTTGAAGACACTTATAGAAAAATATAGGAGACAGAAACCCTTCTTTTAGTTTCTATATTCGTGCAATGTGTGCCGAATGAACAATCT
>JANAVB010006795.1:4331896-4333220 GCA_029216955.1 Iris pallida
TTTATTGATTAATCATTGGTTATGTGATTTTTATACTCTATTATAAATTATGATCGGGAATGAGAAGTACCAAGGATGTGTGATCTGACCATAGCCCGTGTGTTTATTTCTGTAATAGACAGTGCCCGTGTTTATTTTCTACAAGTAGTGTAGCCCGTATTTTATTCTGCAAGTAGATATTGTAGCCCGTGTTTTTATTTGCTGCAAGTAGTGTAGCCCGTGTGTTTATTTTCTGCAAATAGTGTACCCGTGTTTTATTTTCATGCAAGTAGACTCGTAGACCGGCGGTATAGTACCCCAGACCGATCACATATCAAAGGTACTTCTAACAGTTGGGGAAAGTATTTTGTGTCTATTTATATTGGTTTTCCATATTTACTGTTTATTTTCAAAACTCATATTGATGTCTAACCTTTTTATAGTCATTTTTCTTATTTGAAATTGCATTCAGTAATTGTGCTCGTTCTATCCTGACTGAAAACAAACATTTTCAGTTAGCCGTGGATCCTCACTAGCTTGGGATGACGGAATACTTGCAGACAAAAGCCTAGAGACTAGATTAGATAGGAGTGTAGCATCATTTATTTGTACAAGTTTATATTTTTCTCAAATGTAAAACTTGTGATCATTGTAAGTTAAATTAATTATGTGAATGAGCATTATTTGGATTTTGATCTTCCTAGCCGTGACATCGTTCTACCGCCGACACTGCTGGTAGGCTGGCTTGGACACGTTTCGTATCCGTAAAAAAACGGTGCGGGTCGTGACAAGTTTTTGTGGTGGCCCATGCAGGTCAGTCTTCGTAATCACGCGAACTCGTGATAGTACTTTATTAGTTTGTACTAGTTGCGAGCCTGCGACTAGGAAATGCTCATTCACGAATTAAGAATTAATTTAATTTAGAGAATGATTAGGACTAGGAGTCCCTTATACAAATTTACCGATGGTATTCTAGGCCATGCAATTTAGATAAGAAATTATTAATTTTGATAGTTGTTATCCCCATAGGTACACTATTTTCTTCTTAATATGACGATATATCCAATGTGGAGAGTTATTCACTTGGTGGGACAGGCTTCATAGAATTAATGACTAACCCTGGTAATTGTGCAAATCCTTCTCTTTGCCTCTTAAGATATCATCCTCATATCTTGTCGAATTGCCTGTGTAGTTTCTATTTGCCCTATGAATTATTATTTGTATCAGTCTGATTATGTTATACCTATACGACCTCAAGTTAGTTTCGATCCAAAAGTTTTTCCTCTGTGGTTTGAATACACATGGAATAGTTAGAATATTTGTATTTCTTTGTCTTCGGTTAATT
>JANAVB010006795.1:4333233-4340733 GCA_029216955.1 Iris pallida
AAATTTCCCGTATCGCTCTATGCAAATTTCCTAATTACTTTGTGTACGCTCGTCAGATCGAGGGCGCGAAACTTGTGCCAGCAGGACCGTATCATTTTTTGGTCCTGTACGCCAAGTTTGGTCCGATTCTGAGACCATTGATTGGATCACCGTTTTTACGGGCCCCACGGTCCGATTCAACGGACGATTTTGTGCGATCCACGGAATCCAACTCTGGGCATATGGTTGGGTTCGTATCAGAAAATTGAATTCGTAACATATAGTTTGATGACTTTAGAGACCGTTGACTCTGGCACACTTTTCGGTGCAATGCAAAGCGGATCCAACGTGGACATTTTGGCCCAAATTACCGTTTTGCCCCTGTGTCCAGAATTGGACTTAAGGATAGGCGATCCTAGCTATTTTGACTATTCTAAGAATATTGGTAATGTTTATTTCTGCTTTGGGGACTGTTGTACGAGTTTGACTTTTGTGGCATTCTGAGTGGTTCAGATTATCGGTTACCCCAGCACAGGACCACAAGCGAGTATAGTTTATTGTCTGCATTTCGATATTGATCTTTACTATGTCATTGATTGGCCATTGGTTATGTGATTTTTATACTCTATTATAAATTGTTGAGGGAATGAGAAGTACCAAGGATGTGTGATTCGACCGTAGACGTGTTTATTTTTCATGCAGTAGACCTCGTAGACCGTATTTATTTTTCATGCAGTACCTCATAGACCGTGTTTATTTTTTTGTAAGTAGACATCATAGACTGTGTTTATTTTTCTGCAGTAGACATCGTAGACAGTGCTTATTTTTCTGCAAGTAGACATCGAGACAGTGCTTATTTTTCTGCAAGTAACATCGTAGACAGTACTTATTTTCTGCAAGTAGACCTCGTAGACCGTGTGGTGTAGTGTCCCAGACTGATCACATATCAAAGGACTTCTAACAGTTGGGGAAAGTATTTCGTGTCTATTTATTTGCTGTTGGTTTTCCGTATTTTCTGTCTATTTTCAAAAACTATAATTGATGTCTAGCCTCTGTTGTATAGTCATTTTCTTTATTTAAATTGCATTCAGTGAATTGTGCTCATTCCATTCCTGACTAGAAACCAACATTTTCAGGTTAGCCGTGGATTTACTTAGCATGGGAGTTTGGGTGTACTTGCAGAAGAAAAGCCTAGAGATTAATAGATAGATGACTTGTAGTCATTCCATATTGGTACAAGTTTATATTTTCTTCAAATGTAAAACTTGTGAATATTTAAGTTAAATTGTTTGTGAATGAGCATTATTTGTGATTTTGATCTTCATGGCCGTGACAGTGTTCTACCGTCGACACTGCAGCGTAGGCTGGCTTGGACACGTCTCGTATCCGTTTAAAAAAAAGGGTGCGGTCGTGACAAGTTTTTGTGGTGGCCCATACAGGTCAATTTTTGCAAATCATGCGAACTCGGTGATAGTACTTAAGTTAGTTGTACTGTTGCAAGCCTGCGACTAGAAAATGCTCATTCACGAGTTAGGGATTAATTTAATTTAAGAGAATGACTAGGACTAGGAGGTCCCTTATACAAATTTACGGATGGGTAGTCTAGGCCATGCAACTAGATAAGAGTTTTAATTTTGATAGTTTGACAGATTCCCCTAGGTACACGATTACCTCTTGGATGTCGATATAATCCAATGTGGATAGATTATTCACTTGGTGATTCAAGCTTCCTAGAATTGATGATCTAACCTAGATAATTATTCAATTCCTTCTCCTTGCCTTTAGATATCATCCTCACATCTTAGTCCAAATGTCTAATTATTCCTATCTTGCCCTAAGAGTTATATGATTCTGATTATGTTACCCATATACGAACCTTGAGTTAGTTCGATCCAAGTTTTCCTCAAAGGCTGGAATACACATAGAATAGTAAGAAGGGTTGTATTTTTGTCTTAAGTTATTTCCTCCCTATTCATCTTTTATTTTTAAGGGGTTGTGACTGATAGATACTTACGCTTTATTTCATAGTCAACTTGTAGCCTCCCTTCCCAGAATTTTGAAATTTTTTATTTATTTAATTAAATGGTGATTTTTAGATTTCTTATGAATAATTATTTTAATTAACTATTTCGGTAGATGATTTTAGCCATGGTTGAGATTTGGAGTACAAGTGACTAGGAATTATGGCACGGGTAGTACAATGGCATGCTTTGACTAGTGTATTAGCCCTGGTAGGAAGGCCGAGCCATTGTGATGTCCTAACTAGGAAACCAGCCAAGTTGCGACGAACCCTTATTGAAGAGTAATTATTATTTATTATAATATTTAGTTTAGGGTACCCAGTTGTACCAAACTAGTGCAAAATGGACCCAAACCAAGCCAAGCCTATGTAGACATACTTTTAGGTATGTACAAATATTTTCTAACTTTTTGGGTAGACTTAACGATATTTCCTAGATATTTGGTTATTTATACAAATAGGTTTTATTTTATTTTTATATTATTATTGAGATTGTTATCTAATATTATTATTTTTTTGGTTACATTTTTTATTTAATATATAATGTATTGTGTATACGAATATATATGATGACATGTATTTGTGTATATAAATATATTATATTGTATCATAAGTATTGGTATGTAATATAAAATATATTAATGTGTATGTGTTTTTTTTTTTTTTTTTTTTTTTTTTTTTTTTTTTTTTATATTGTATCATAAGTATTGCTATGTAAAAAATTATATTGTATCATAAGTATTGGTATGTATATATAAAATATTAATGTGTATGTGTGTGTGGTGTGTGTGTATATATATATATATATATATATTATTATATATATTATATATATATATATATATATAAAATAATTAAATATGTATGATATATATGTGACTATATATACAAATAATATATATGTATACGAGTGTATGTTTATGTAATATATACGTTTATTAAATATGTTATATGTGTACATGTATATATATATAATAAATAATATTATATGTGTAGAGTATATATTATATACTTGAAATTGTATTGACGCATATATATGAGATTGTATTGACGCATACTTGAAAAATAATATATATATATATATATATATATATATATCTATATATATATATATTATATATATATATATATTTATTATAATATATAATATATATATATAAATATATAAAAAAAAATATATATATATATAAATATAAATATATTAAATATATATATTTTATATATATATATATATATTTTATATATAATATATATATATATATTTTATATAATATATATATATATATATATATATATATATAAGTTGCTATGTATTTATTTAAGCCATATATAAAACCACCTGATCACAGCCCAGGCCTCGGCCCACAGGGCCCAACCCCAAACCGAGCATACCCCAGCCCGACCCCTGTTATTCCCCAACCAAGCCGAGTTTTTAAGTTAGAAACTGTAGGTTTATATATATATATCGCGTATATATATATGCTGAGGAACCGAGAGTTTCAGAGAGAATCGAGAGAGCTCGAAACCGTAAGCAACCAAACCACGTGCCACCCCAGCCCTACCTGGCGACACCCCGACCTCGAGGACGGCCTTAGGCGCGCCGCCTGCCACCACCGCGCGACCGTCGGCCGGCCAGGCCGAGAACAGCGCGCGGCGCGTGATTGGACCGGAAGGCAACAGCAGCGACGAGGCCACTTCATGTGGTGTTTTTTCCGCGCACGGTTGACGGTTCTTCGAATCGTTTATTCAGGTATGGACTCAATATATCCCTCTTGATTCTCCTTTAGTTAGATTAAATTATTCAGCGATAGTTTGCCCGAGAAATCGATTAGAAGATCGACGAAAACCTATGAAAATAGAACACTATTTTCAGTCCAAGAACCCCTGTTCGACAATCGATTATGATCGATCCAGCAACTTATTAGAAAATATATTTAAAGAGACTTTTAGACAACATATAGGTCTTTATCACCCTTTTTGTTGATTTGGAAATCATCGACTACCTGTCGAGAAATCCGATCCCGAAGATCACCGAAAATCTGTTTTGAAAATCACAAAATCCTTCCATACGACGTGCGTCCCGCCATTTCGGGCGACGTGGTCACGAACCGAAGCATCGAAAGGTGCGTATCGGCTTCATGGTAGTGTGGGCTTTGACGAAATTCAAATTGGTCGCGTGTGCGCGACGAATTTGATGCATATCCGTCGAAATTTACCGTATCGTGCACTTTGCAAATTCTTTAATTACTTTGTGCGTGCTCATCAGATCGAGATGAAACTTGCGCCAACAGGACCGTATCATTTTTCTGGTTGTATGCCAAGTTAGGTCCAATTCCGAGACAGTTGAATCGTACGTCGTTTTGCGGGCCCCACGGTCCCACTCAACGGACGATTTTGTGCACGGCCCGTCGAAATCCAACTTTGGACATACGGTTGGGTTCGTATCAAAAATTGGATCCGTAGACATATAGTTTGATGACTTTAGAGATCGTTGACTCTGGCACGCTTTTCGGTGCAAAGCGGGTCCAACGGCGGACACCGTTTTGGTCCGAAATTACCGTTTGTCCCTGTGTCCAGAATTGGACTTAAGGACAGGCAATCCTAGATAATTTGACTATTCTGAGAATATTGGTAATGTTTATTTCATCTTTCGGGGACTGTTGTACGGGTTTTAACTATTGTGGCACATTGAGTAGTTCAGACTGTCGGTTTCACCAGCAGAGGACCACAGGCGAGTGCAGTTTATTGTCTGCATTTCGATATTGATCTTTACTATATTTTATTGATTAATCATTGGTTATGTGATTTTTATACTCTATTATAAATTATTGAGTCGGGAATGAGAAGTACCAAGGATGTGTGATCTGACCATAGCCCGTGTTTATTTTCTGTAAGTAGACATTGTAGCCCGTGTTTATTTTCTACAAGTAGTGTAGCCCGTATTTATTTTCTGCAAGTAGATATTGTAGCCCGTGTTTATTTTCTGCAAGTAGTGTAGCCCGTGTTTATTTTCTGCAAATAGTGTAGCCCGTGTTTATTTTTCATGCAAGTAGACCTCGTAGACCGTGCGGTATAGTACCCCAGACCGATCACATATCAAAGGTACTTCTAACAGTTGGGGAAAGTATTTTGTGTCTATTTATTATTGGTTTTCCATATTTACTGTTTATTTTCAAAACTCATGATTGATGTCTAACCTTATTTTATAGTCATTTTCTTTATTTGAAATTGCATTCAGTGAATTGTGCTCGTTCTATTCCTGACTGAAAACAAACATTTTCAGGTTAGCCGTGGATTCACTTAGCTTGGGGAGTGACGGGAATACTTGCAGACAAAAGCCTAGAGACTAGATAGATAGTTGAGTTGTAGTCATTCATTTATTTGTACAAGTTTATATTTTTCTACAAATGTAAAACTTGTGATCATTGTAAGTTAAATTAATTATGTGAATGAGCATTATTTGTGATTTTGATCTTCATAGCCGTGACAGCGTTCTACCGCCGACACTGCTGTGTAGGCTGGCTTGGACACGTTTCGTATCCGTAAAAAAAACGGGGTGCGGGTCGTGACAAGTTTTTGTGGTGGCCCATGCAGGTCAGTCTTCGTAAATCACGCGAACTCGTGATAGTACTTTAATTAGTTGTACTATTGCGAGCCTGCGACTAGGAAATGCTCATTCACGAATTAAGAATTAATTTAATTTAAGAGAATGATTAGGACTAGGAGTCCCTTATACAAATTTACCGATGGGTAGTCTAGGCCATGCAATTTAGATAAGAAATTATTAATTTTGATAGTTTGTTAGATCCCCATAGGTACACTATTTTCTCTTAATATGACGATATGATCCAATGTGGAGAGATTATTCACTTGGTGGGACAGGGCTTCATAGAATTAATGATCTAACCCTGGTAAATTGTGCAAATCCTTCTCTTTGCCTCTTAAGATATCATCCTCATATCTTGTCGAATTGCCTGTGTAGTTTCTATTTGCCCTATGAATTATTATTTTGTATCAAGTCTGATTATTGTTATACCTATACGAACCTCAAGTTAGTTTCGATCCAAAGTTTTCCTCTGTGGTTTGAATACACATGGAATAGTTAGAATATTTGTATTTCTTTGTCTTCGGTTAATTCCTCCCCGCTCAATCTTTTATTTTAAGGGCTGATAGGACAAATGCTTACACTTTATTTCATAGGCAAATTGTTTGAATCTCTAGGAGATCATGGATTTTTACAGATGTAGTTAAAGGAATGTTAGTTAACTCATAATGGCAGGACAGCAGCGCACTGTCGCCATTTATTTAAATTATGAAGACTCTGGATTCCCTGCAGCCAGCAGCGCACTGGCAAGACACGACCCTAGAGTTGAAATTTTTAAGGAAATTATAGGTTATAGAATATTCCTAAAAACTATGGCTAGTGGTCCTCCTTGATCATAGTCACCCAGGTGTCGAGATAAGGTAAAGTATCTAATAGCATATCACATTTGAATCACAAAACCAAGGGTTTACCACAGCCCGAGTATACGGGTGAAGCATAATTCTCGGTAAAATGACTTCAGATGTGATTACATATCTAGGATACTAAGGAGGATAGGACAATGCCATGTATGTCCCATAAGATCCAAAGCCAATAGTAGTAGAAGTTTGTAAGTTTGGTAGCATGTCTTCCGACCTAGCCCTCCGTATGATCCTCGTGATCTATTGATGAGGAAATTGATTGGCACTAATAGATTTACCTAGAATAAAGAATTCAGGAGTCCATAAACCATTAGTCGACCAAGGTCATAAGGATAAGATGATAGTGGGATGTCTATAGAAGCAAGAACACCAGGTGAAGTTTGATTCCCTCTAAACTCGAACTACTTGTGTCGTCTTTCAAAAATCTCGCATAATTGTATTCGACTATCTTAACAAACGCTGCTGTTACAGCTTAGTTTTGCAAGCTCACTTTGTTCTCGAGCTTGATTCAAGGCATATGTTTAGTGGGGACGCCTGCTAACTTATTGTCTAATCAGAATCAGTGTATTATGGTCTGATCAACCATGATGCATTTGGTTTACTCTTCGTTTAATTACACTACGTGGATGGAGATATATAGGTATCTAGGTTCTCATCCACGACTGCTTTGATAATTTCTCTTGAATTATACGTTCGTCTTTGGATCACGTGATTGTATTCAGTAACATCTTTCTTGAACTCTTTATTGTTTTGTCTCTCACTGATTTGGAAGACAGAAGCTCGTAATTGGTAGAGAGATACCGAGTATCCCCATGGCTATGGTAGTTGTATACACGAGGGTAGCTATCGTCAGCCAGCCATGTGATTGAGTTACTCGTTCTTCTCTCGACCCCAAAATGTTATCGGGACTTTCTAGCTACCTGAATTTGAGAATGATTAGGGTTTTACCCTTAGTCGAAATGCCAACCCAAGAGACCATCTATCCTCAAGGAACCAATTATTGTGAGCCTCTAACTATTTGTTGGAAGCTTGCATTA
>JANAVB010006795.1:4345733-4380733 GCA_029216955.1 Iris pallida
TTTTGACTATTGTGGCACATTGAGTAGTTCAGACTGTCGGTTTCACCAGCAGAGGACCACAGGCGAGTACAGTTTATTGTCTGTATTTCGATATTAAACTTTACTGTATTTCATTTATTAATCATTGGTTATGTGATTTTTATACTCTATTATAAATTATTGAGTCGGGAATGAGAAATACGAAGGATGTTTGATCTGACCATAGCCCGTGTTTATTTTCTGCAAGTAGACATTGTAGCCCGTGTTTATTTTCTGCAAGTAGTGTAGCCCGTGTTTATTTTCTGCAAGTAGACATTATAGCCCGTGTTTATTTTCTGCAAGTAGTGTAGCCCGTGTTTATTTTCTGCAAGTAGTGTAGCCCGTATTTATTTTCTACAAGTTGACATTGTAGCCCGTGTTTATTTTTCATGCAAGTAGTCCTCGTAGACCGTGCGGTGTAGTACCCCAGACCGATCACATATCAATGGTACTTCTAACAGTTGGAAAAAGTATTTTGTGTCTATTTATTATTGGTTTTCCGTATTTACTGTTTATTTTCAAAACTCATGATTGATGTCTAACCTTGTTTTATAGTCATTTTCTTTATTTGAAATTGCATTCAGTGAATTGTGCTCGTTCCATTCGTGACTGAAAACCAACATTTTCAGGTTAACCGTGGATTCACTTAGCTTGGGGAGTGACGGAAATACTTGCAGACAAAAGCCTAGAGACTAGATAGATAGTTGAGTTGTAGTCATTCATTTATTTGTACAAGTTTATATTTTTCTACAAATGTAAAACTTGTGATCATTGTAAGTTAAATCAATAATATGAATGAGCATTATTTATGATTTTGATCTTCATGGCCGTGACAGCGTTCTACCGTCGACACTGCGGTGTAGGCTGGCTTGGACACGTCTCGTATCCGTAAAAAAAAACGGGTGCGGGTCGTGACACAACTTATTTGAATTCCTAGAAGCTCAGAAATTGTTACAGATATAGTTACAGGAATGTTAGTTTACTAATACTGGCAGGACAGCAGCGCACTGTCGCCATTTATTGAATTTATGGAGAATATGGATTTACTGCAGCCAGCAGCGCACTGGCGAGACACGACCCCTAGAGGTAAAATTAGTTTATGAAAATATAGGTGATGGGATATTGCTAAAACTATGGTTAGTGGTCCTTTTTTATCGTAGTTACCCTTGAATCAATATTGGATAGAGTTAAGTAAAGCTCGATTTGTATTATATTTGAGTTACGAAACCAAGGGTTTACCACCGTCCGAGTATACGGGCGAGGCATAATTCTCGGTAAAATGACTTCAGACGTGATTACAAATTTAGGATACTATGGAGGATAGAACAATGCCATGTATGTCCCTTAAGATCCAAAGCCAATACTAGTAGAAGTTCTGCAAGTTGGATAGCATGTCTCCCAACCTAACATTTCGTGGTCCTTGTGATTCATTGACGAGGTAATTGACTGACACTAATAGGTTTACCTGGAGTATAGAATTCAGAAGTCCATAACCCATTAGTCGACCAAGACCTTATGAATAGAAGATAGTAGGATTGACTGTATAAGCAAGAACATCAGGTAAGTTTTGATTCTCTCTAAACTCGAACTACTTGTGCCTCTTTTCAAAAATCTCGCGTACTTGTATCTTGACTATTTTAACCAATGCTGCTATTACAGCCTAGTTTTGCAAGCTTACTCTTTTATCGAGCTTGATTCACGACTTATGTTTATTGGGGACGCCCGCTAACATATTGTTTAATCAGAATCATTGTATTACGGTCTGATCAACCATGATGCAATTGGTTCGCTCTTCATTTAATTATCCTACATGGATTGAGATGTAGATGTCTCTAGGATCTCATCCGCGACTGTATTGACAATTCCTTTTGAATTATATTTTCGTCATTGAATCATGAAATTGTATTCAGTAACATCTCCCTTGAATTCTTTATTTTTTTTGTCTTTCATCGATTTGGAAAAATGAAAGCTCGTGATGGTAGAGAGATACAGAGTATTCCCATGGCTATGACAATGGTAGGTACAAGTGTAGCTACCATCGGCCAGTTATGTGATTGAGTTACTCGTTCTCCCATCGACTCTCAAACTACTATTGAGACTTTCGAGCCATCTGAATTTGAGAATGATTAGGGTTTTACCCTTAGTCAGAACGCCAACCTAGAAGACTATCTATTCTCAAGAAACCAAATGTTGTGAGTCTCTAATTATTTGCTGGAAGCTTGCCTTAACTAGCAATCCTTAAGCCTTGAACCAACCCTTCCTCGACCGAAGCCCACAGTTAGACATGATATGAGTGGACAATAGGGTAATCATTTACCGTGACACTCATCCCGAGATTGGTTTCCAACAAATATTACTCTAGTTACGTAAATTTTATTATTAAGACCTAACTAGTGTTGGAATACCACAGTCACTGGCTTAGCCAATACTATAGCTTAAATACTCTGTCATATTATGATCTACCAGTTGTCAACAGCAATACACGATCACTACAACTCTTGTGACGACAGTCTGGCAGGTTGATACAAATAGAAATTCACGACTCAGTTGTTAGAAATCTTGTGCCTTAGAGATGGTTACCCCGTCGTTAACTCTGGTATACTATGGATGTGTACGTTCCTCTATTTTATTGACCCTATGTCATTGTACACGCTCATTTTCCAATTATTGAGGAACGATCCTTGACTTAACTATATCCACCGTATCCTGTTACGCCGTACTTTAATTTTTATTAACAAGAGTCGAGGTACAATATCTGGACTTTGGAATTCTTCTAACCTCATTATTCCTAAGACCATGTCCTTACTTCTAAGGTGGGTAGACTGTAAGCCTTCTAAAATTTTAGGATATACGAGGATTGCCGATTGATTAGAATGATTTCCATTAGGATGATAATTAGTGTCTCATGGGCTTCCACTTTCCATTTAGATCATTTGTGTCCCCTGCCGTGTCATTAATATTCAGAGCACGAGACCAGCGGTTACCTTCCAGCAAATTTCACATGCAAGATCTAGACGAGTCCACCTTCATCTAGGTATATCATGTCCCACTCAAATACGTCTCCTTGTACTTTAATTTCATGGTACGATTTTCAGGTTAAAAAAGACTAGCTGTAACCCTTACCATAATACCGGTATACTTTCCGACTTCCACTAGAGTCTCAACCTCGACTCGAACCTTTCGACCAATATATGGTTGTGATCTACTCGAAGCCAACTATGTGTATGTCACTAGTGTGCCATTCAATTGTCTTCTTGAACACAAAGGTCACGGAAGGCGCATCTTCAGGGCTTACAGAACCTAATTAACCTATCTGACTGTCCAGTTAGCTCAACCCCTTGGGTAGAAATCTATTCTAGGTTATCCTAACTAGTAGAAACAGTTTTATCATTGGGATCTTGTCCAGTCCATATAGATTGAAACCCAAGATTCATCCAATCAATGAGGGATGTTCAATCAGGAAGCCCATTAAGTCTTAGTGAAACCCATCCATGCATACCACTATATTTGGACTATAAAACCGAGCTATTTGAAATAGGTCCATATACATATTATATAGTCTCCACCTCTTAGGATGTGGTGTCATTCGTAAACCTTATTCCATCTACCTGGACATCGCGATACGACCTTGTATTGCATTTATATTTTTTGCCCGTGTGTTTAAATAACCACAGAAAAGATCACAATCTTGATTTCTCAAATTCTATTCCATTTTAAAACCTTGTTTAGAATTTCGAGAATAGAACTTCGGTATTGCGCAGATTGCAAGCTATCCTAAAGAACGAATGATTCTTAGATTTAGCCAGTGACTAGACTAGAGTAGCCCAATCTAGAAAAATGGGTCAATGGCTCATAGACCTTCTTTCTATCTGTATCCTTGAATACTATCTACTACTCTTGAAACTTCATTTTTACTTTCTATTGTTCTTCTTTATCTTCATGTCCTTCCTGTTTCAAGTGACGAATGGTCACACTTATTAGAATTCAGCAATATTTCTTAGCTACTTGTGTAAATTGTTGCATGTTGGATTTTGGGTTGTTTGATAGATAGGAGAGGATTATAGTGGCCATAAGCAGTAGATATCTATTGGTAGCAATTTTTAGCAATTAGTTGGAAGATTATAAAGTTTTAGAGACATGAGGATTGAGGGAGTAGTGTGACCAAAGGTGGGTAGAAAGTCCTCGGAGTTTCGTTGTTACAAAATGGCTAGGAGGAGGATATAAACTATTTTTGAGGAATTAAAATTCGAGAAGATTAAGGTAATGGTAGATTTCTTTTTGAATTTAAGAAATAGTTATAAATTAGAATTTCGAGGACGAAATTATTTTTAAGGTAGGTAGATTTGTAACCCCTCTTCCCGAAATTATTTTATAATATATTTTTATTTATTTATTTGAATTAAATGGTGATTTTATAATTTTATAGATAACTATCTAGTTAATTATTACGGTGGAGGAATAGTTAACATAGTGGAGTTTTGAAGTACAAGACGGTTAGGAATCATGGTACGGATAGTACAGTGGCGTACTTTGACAAGTGTTTTAGCCCTGATAGGCAAGGCTGAGCCATAGTGATGTCCTAACTAGGAAAACCAGGCCCAGTTGCGACTTATCCCTTACCGAAGACTTATTTATTTATTATTTATATTATTGAGTTTTAGGAAACCCGGTGGTACCGAATTCGTCAAACTGGACCCGAACCAAACCTCAGCCCATGTAGTCATGCGGCACGTCCAATGACATTCGTGTTGATGGAAATTGGTAAGAGTGTGTTATATTCCGTTTTAATGATTTAATGACTATTTCTAAACATTCGTAATTTAAATATTATAAATATTATTATTAGTGATATTCAGTGATTTTTGTATAAAATGAGTCCTTGCGTATTTTGGGATTTTAGACTGTAAATAATAGTATATATACAACATTATTGATTTATTGGATTTTATTATTATTATTATTATTATTATTATTATTATTATTATTATTATTATTATTATTATTATTATTATTATTATTATTATTATTATTATTGTTATTATTATTATTATTATTATTGAGAATATTCGTATATGATATTGTCAATATTGGTCATATTATTTTTAAATAAATGTTATGTATATATATTCATGTTTATAGGCTCTATTTTAAAAATAAATAATATCGAGATTTGTATTTTTCTATTAAAAATATTTATTAGATTTTTGGAGAATAATATATAAGTATATATAGGAATATATAGATAAATAAATATATGTGTATAGATAAATAAATATATGTATATAGATAAATACACACACACACACACACACACATATATATATATATATATATATATATATATATATATATATATATATATATATATATAAATAGATAGTTAAAAAATTATGTATAGATATATCAAAGGGAACAACAACAATGCTAATAAACCCCCCCTCGAAACCCGATTTCTCAGCCAAACCGCAGCCTTCCTTCCCAGGCTACAACCCGAGAGGAATTCCCTGCTCGGCCATAAGGAACCCAACCCCAGCCCAAGTCGAGCTCGGGCCAGGCCCACACGCTGAAACTCCTCATCACAGTAAGGAAACTCTCCGCTCGGCATAAAGAGCAGAACCTATATATACATACTTAGAGTGATAGAGAAAGAGAGGTTAAGACCCAAAACCCTAACACCAACGCAGCGCCGACCCAGGCGATGTCCTCCCCGTGCACGCCACCACCGTGCACCGCCACGAGCGCCGTCGGCCAGGCACGGGAAATCGACAGCGCGCGCGCACAGAACAAGATAGCAGCAACAGCAGGGCGAGGAGGCGATTTCAACATGCGATATCTCAACGGTCGCTTGATCGTTTCCTGTCCCGTAAACTCTGGTACGATCACAATATAACCATCTATAATTCCTTTCAATTGGTTTATATTCTAGCAACACGAAACTCGAGAGAAATCGAGTTGAAAATCCTCAAAAACCGGTCGAAACAGGACACCTAAATCAGTCCAACGACTCTAGTTCGCGGCAAGTTTTCTCCCAATCCATGCACGATTTTGAAATTCCATTTGAAGACACTTATAGACAATATATAGGAGATAGAAACCCTTCTTTTCATTTCTATATTCGTGCAATGTGTGCCGAATGAACAATCTCCAAAGATTACGAAAAATCTGTTTAAAAATATTAAAAATTAGGAAAAACTCTTCGATACGACGTGCGTCCCGCCAATCCGGGCGACGTGCTCGCGAACCAAAAGTATCAAAAGGTGCGTAACAGCTTCATAGACGTGCTGGCTTTGACGGAATTCAAATTGGTCGTGTGTGCGCGACGAATTTGATGCGTATCCGTCGAAATTCCCTGTATCGGCCTCTGTGCAAATTTCCCAATTACTTTGTGTACACTGGTCAGATCGAGACGAAACTTGTGCCAGCAGGACCGTATCATTTTTCTGGTCCTGTATGCCAAGTTTGGTCCGATTCTGAGACCGTTGATTGGATCGCCGTTTTACGGGCCCCACGGTCCGATTCAACGGGCAATTTTGTGCACGACCTGCCGGAATCCAACTCTGGGCATATGGTTGGGTTCATATCAAAAAACTGAATTTGTAGACATGTAGTTTGATGAATTTAGAGACCGTTGACCCTGGCACGCTTTTCGGTGCAAAGCGGATCCAACGGCGGACACCATTTTGGTCCGAAATTATTGTTTTGCCCCTGTGTCCAGAATTGAACTTAAGGACAGGCGTTCCTAGCTATTTTGACTATTCTAAGAATATTGGTAATGTTTATTTCAGCTTTCGGGGACTGTTGTAGGAGTTTTGACTTTTGTAGCATTCTGAGTGGTTCAGATTATCGGTTACACCAGCACAGGACCACAGGCGAGTACAGTTTATTGTCTGCATTTCAATATTGATTTTTACTATATTTTATTGATTGGCCATTGGTTATGTGATTTTTATACTCTATTATAAATTGTTGTGTCGAGAATGAGAAGTAACAAGGATGTGTGATCCGACCGTAGACCGTGTTTATTTTCATGCAGTAGACCTCGTAGACCATCTTTATTTTTCATACAGTAGACCTCGTAGACCGTACTTTTTCTGCAAGTAGACATCGTAGACCGTATTTATTTTTCTGCAAGTAGACATCGTAGATAGTGCTTATTTTTCTGCAAGTAGACATCGTAGACAGTGCTTATTCTTTTGCAAGTAGACATCGTAGACAGTGCTTATTTTTCTGCAAGTAGACCTTGTAGACCGTGCGGTGTAGTGTCCCAGACTGATCACATATCAAAGGTACTTCTAACAGTTGGGGAAAGTATTTTATGTCTATTTATTTGCTATTAGTTTTTCGTATTTTCTGTTTATTTTCATAAACATATAATTGTTGTCTAGCCTCTGTTGTATAGTCTTTTTTTTATTTGAAATTGCATTCAGTTAATTGTGCTCGTTCCATTCCTGACTGAAAACCAACATTTTTTAGGTTAGCTGTGGATTCACTTAGCATGGGGAGTTCGGGTGTACTTGTAGAAGAAAAGCCTAGAGATTAGCTACATAGATGAGTTGTAGTCATTCCATATTGGTACAAGTTTATATTTTCTGCAAATGTAAAACTTGTGAATATTATAAGTTAAATTATTTTTGAATGAGCATTATTTGTGATTTTGATCTTCATGGCTGTAACAGCATTCTACCGTCGACACTGGGACGTAGGCTGGCTTGGACACGTCTCGTATCTGTTTAAAAAAAACGGGTGCGGGTCGTGACCGAAGGCCGAATTGTCTTCAACCATGTGAACTCAATTGAAGACAGATGGAGAGATGCTGCTTCTAGGTCCATGAGTTGTGGAAGAAGATTCTCATATCCAGGAGGAGGAGGAACACATTGAAATCTCCATCTGGACCCTCGATTTAAAGCTCTTCGACATTCTGACAGCGCATTGATGTTCCACCGAGCATTGGAATAACGCTTGATCACTGCCGACTGCACCCATATCGGGGTCTATCAAATTAGGATAATGTAACAGCAACCACCCAAATAGATATGTGTATAGCATTTCGGTACGAGGAAAGTCGTCCCAAGAATTCTTATCATATACCATGGTGTTAACAAAAGAACGCAAGCCTGCATTCAAGAGACATGTCATCGCCGAAAGAAGATCCATCTTGTAGCCGAATACTAGACGCACTGCAGCAAATAGCACACCTCGATGGAATCGGTCGACGGCACTGGCTCCAGGTAACACAAACCGCCATTACCATAAAGAGAGGAAACCTGCCAGCTGGGCTTCTTGAGACATGGTTCTATAACCTTGTCTAAGATAAATTTTGATTTTAGTACTAGCAGTAAAGGGGAACCAATCTATATCCAAGATGTTATCATGGTGCTTAGTTTTCTCTATCAATTTTTCTACATCACTGCGATCGAGCGGTTTGAAGAAACAAAGAGTGCAGGCTTGACTTTCAACAATCTTTTCTTCATGAGCATGCCCGAGAAACAAATATGGCAGCCATTTTGTAATATAGCAAGTCCTTTTGGAAGCACTTTTGTAATAAAGTAAACAAATCTGATAGTGGCATAATAATTCTTCGAACACAGCCACCATCTTAGGGTTCTCCGCAGAGAGAGTATCCAATTCCTCATTTGTTGGCACATATTCTTCATAGGGATTTTCAACCATTGGCAAATGTGAAATATACTTCATTTTATGAAGAGCGAAGCCAATTTCCCCGTGAGGTGTCATGAAGGTACCGATCCTCTCATTATATCTTTCAACTAAAGCCAAAAACATATGAGTATTTGGGCGAAAGCCATGACCAGTAGTCCAAATCGGATCACAGAGTTCTAATTTAATGAGCTTATCCTTAAAATGATACAAAACCCAGACCACTACACTGTTTTAGTATTTTATGTCAGGATTCACTAAGCCTGTTAAGCGCATAATCTGATCTGGGTAACTTCCTTCAGCCTTCGCAAACATGTTCGCAAAAATAGGTACTCGAACGAGAAGCAACATTGATGAATCTTCAGGAGGTATACAGCTTGGTCTCAGACCTCCCAGATGGGAGCTGTATCTCTCCGAAGTGTTGTAGAACAAATCCTTGTTCTGTGGGCCCAATCTGTAGCATATCCTCCCGACTCTGGCCTACTGAATTGGGGTCAGGTCCCATGCCATACGGCGGGGATAACTAGAAAATGCGTATCGAGACAAAGACAAGTGTCTCAGCATTTCTGGGAGTTATATAATTCTATCCCCATATTGATAAAATCTGTCTTCTCTCTTCGTTTTGGGCTGGGATGTCTTCTTGATCGCCTCTCCAAATAAGAAAGCTGGTTTCTTATGGACGACATTGTCCAGGCTTTCCAAAGGTTCGTCGTTCATTAAGCATAATAAAGTAGGATTATCTTGAGAAGCAAGCATAGCTCTTCGGGACTCAGGAAGATCATATTGAAGATATTATGCGTGGGATAAGTCCTCTCGGTACTCCGACACATTGAAGGCCAAAGCATAGATTTCAGCATTTGGATCTTCTCTGAGATTAACTATATAAAAATAAGCAAACAGGGGTTAATGTTTGGATCAATGAAACACAATTTATGATATCACAGGTGTGGACACACACAAAAAAGAAGAAGAAAATGTTGTCTTTTCTTTATTGGCGTAAGGCACCACAAATTGAGTACGCCTGAGAGATCCTGCGCTGAGGATCCCCGAGTACAAAAAAGAATTATGGGGAATGAGATGATGGAGATCGAGCGGCAGTTGCTCATTTACTCCGTTGACACTCCAATTATAAAAGTGGGAGAAAACCTAAGAAAATTGCTAACTCTTGGCTCACTGGGAAGAAGTGCAGCAATTTGGCTCTTGAAAATACTTTCCATTCTGTGTTTTGAAGAGGGATGAGGCCCCTTTTTATAGTCGTTCTTGAGCTGAAATGATATTATGCGTCCATATGAGGAAAACATACAGGTTTTTATGTGGGCGCATAGTCCTGTCTTGGGCGCATAGGGTGTAGACGCATGCAGGCTGTGAGATCGTGGGTTGGTCGTGGTGTTGACGTGGCCGCATGTTTGGTGCAAGACTGCTCGTGGAGAGTGACGTGGCCGTACGCTTTGGTGCACATTTTGATCATGGCTTTGACCGAGTCAGGCTTGGGCGCATAGCCCTATTTCAGGCTATGCGCCCTCCTCCACAGGCGGTGGCTTGGGCGCATAGAGCTTCACAGGCTTGGGCACATACAGCTTCACAGGATGATGGGCGCATAGGTGCTTCACAGGGTGACTTGAGCACATAGGAGCTTCACTTGGGCACATATGTCCTTCTTTGGCTTGGGTGCATACGACTTTATTTGCTGAAATTTTCATGCTTCTACAAGACCCCCTTCAAAGTTTTCGATACTTGAATGAGTTCGAAATACTTTGAAAGAAGCATGGACTATCTTCTCGTGATGTAATGGGTGCATAGAATGGTTCTCTCTTTAGGTGCATAGTGTTTGGCCAGCCTGTCAGAGAGATACGACTGTTGAGATCTTCCTCAAAATCTGAACTGACAGATTCATTAGGGCAGAATTTGAAGAGGTCCATCCTTCATACGTCGTCCACGTCAGCAATGGCAGTCGCATAGTATGTAAGAGGCTGGATCTTCACGTGGGCGCATAGGCCATTGTAGATGTATACTTTGCAATAGGCGCATAGGCGCATAAGGATAGTGGGCACATAGGAAGTGGCCTATGCCTATAAATAGGCTCTAAAGAATAGAGAAAGCTCATTATTCTCCTCTCTTAGAATTTTTTATAAACTCTTCGTCTTTTTTCTTTGAGAACCATGTCTTCCAAGGTCGCCAAGAGATCCACGAAGGGCAAGGGGGCTGCGCCGAGTGGATCTCCTCCTGCGGCAGTGCCTTCACCAGTCCAGGACCCAATTCTGGGTGAGGGATCGCTTCAAAAATAAAGTCTTAAGCATTAATTTGCGATGCTCAAACTTTTCTTCTGCCTGGGCGCATGCGCCTAAGGCAACCTACTTCTGTGAGCATCATTATGCGCCCGAAGAAGTTATGCGCCAACACTGTGGTGTGCTATGCGCCCACATGTTGCCATATTATGTGCCCACATGCCATTTTTATGTTATATGCCCACGTACTGTTCGTGTTTTATGCGCCCACTTGTTTGTTTTGGGTGCATATCCCTTTGGACGCATAGTCGTTTGGGCGCATAGCCCTTTGGACGCATAAGAGTCTTTCAGCACTTAGCTTTTCCTACAGATTTCTGAGCCTGACTTTCTTTTATGTCCTTGAAGTAAACATGTTTGTCTCGGAGCTTGAGGGGATCCCTTTTGGCTCTGCCTATCAAGTCCTCAGTACTAGTCTCATAACGAATATGATCAATAAGGTTCAAGCCACGATCAGTCAAAACCAGCCTACGGAGCGGACACTCGCCATACTTGAACAGGATACAACCTTCTTGAGGCAGATGATTAACGATGAGAAGTTCGTACATGGAGGGGTACGTCGTTTCAAGAAGCCGTACTTTCTGTTTGGTGATAGTATGGAGTTTAAAGATGGCGAGACCATACGCTTGAGAAACCTAATGGTAGTCTATCTGAACAATCAGAGTATATGGCTACCGTCGATGGAGCGTCAATATCCTTTGTCTGCTTTTACTGTTTTGGCCGAGCGACGATAGATGAAGTGGGAGCTGACTCCTGAGCTCCCTGGGGTTATTTCTGGAAGGATACAGTCCGACTCAGGCGATCGAAAGAAGGACACTTTCAAGTGTGTCCGGGGCTCTGCATCTTATTCTACGAAAGGATTACAACCTGGTGCTGTAGTGAACGACATTCCGACTTATCTTCGTCCTTATGCTGCTGACACGCTTTGCAATTTGATGATGACGGAGGATGTATCGTATCCCGCAGAGAAGATGCGGATGGAAGGCTGGAGGTATCCATCTTCATTCTCGAGCAATCTCACTGGCTGGGTGTTTTCCACGTATGAAGCCATCCTGAAGACTGCTGGCCTTTACTACGCTATTAGGGCCACTCAATATGGTGTAAGGATCAACTGGCCAATGTTTGTCTCTTTGGCAGATTTATATAACCTTCACACCTGTACCTTTTTTACTTCGGACGGGGAGACAGGATTGACTCTCCACGAACTACAGGCGGTATCGAAGCCTCCCTGGGGCACGGAGCCATATGAAGAATACGTGCCTTGTGATAAAGAGCTCCAAGATCTTGAGAGTGAAAACTCCAGGATGATTGATGTATACAAGGAATTGCTCTGCCACCTCTTTATCAGTCATAAGATTAATAAAAAAGGGAGGACCGAGGGCCCAATCCCCATATGAGAGCTTGGATGGGCTACATCTTCATTCAAGGAGAAGGGGAAGAACCGGCCTCCTTTTCGATATTAAAACCTATAATCAAGTCTGATATAGATGCCCAGATGACGGATTATGATACGGCGGATACTGAGGACAGTGATGATCCTGAGTCTCTGATTGGCCACTACTTCCGTCAAGCCGAATATCCATTTTCGGAGAAAGCTGTGCTGGCTGCTTTCTTAATGATCTGGCTTCGTGACTGCATAGTCCCTGGAGGTTCGGGGTCCATTGAGAGGATAAGCCGGGGTATGATACTTCCGACTGTAAAGCTGGCATTCGGACACCGTCTTGTATTGCTCCCTGCGATGGTCTGTGCCATTAGAAGAGGTCTATGGGACTTTGTTAGGAATGCGGAGACTCCTAACGGCAGGGCCAATTTTTCTCGGACCGAACTTCCATATCATTTTCTGATATGGTGGCTGCTACTGCATTGCCCTATCCTGATGAATACTGGGCCGGTGGCGGACTCTTTGGCGGAATACACTTTTCTTCGTAGATTTCATGATGCAGATTGGTCCGTCACCGGTGTACCCGCCTACAGAAAGGCTTTAGGCTTCCTGCAGAACTATAAGTTCTTCAGAGTATCCCCCCGTCTGGTAGTAGAAATACGAGGGATATCTTAGTAGATGAGGGAGTTCATGCCACTAGTTTGACTTCTGGGGCGTTTCACTGGCTCTAGTCTATTAGGCCATCGCATCTGGTACTCTGGAACAGGAATCATGCATATCTGCAGCCATATCTGCCGAGCCATTTCGTGCCGCAGTTTAGCTATAGCCAGCTCCTTTTGGGAAATGCTAGCTCGTATTTGGAGTCGATAGGTAGCTTAATTGACGGGGCGCGTGCTTGGATGTACTACAACGTCGGGTGCACGAGGGCAATCTTTACTCTGCCCTTGGATAAGCTTGAGATTCATTTGTGCTATGTTGCTGCCAAATTTTATGTTCAGATCAATACTTTTCATCCACGGGATGATCGTGAAGAGAGCTTGATATTGGGGACTCGGTTTGGCCCCCTTCCAGTGAAAAAGGCACCAAAGGGCCGTAGGAAGGAGAGTGTTGTTCCCACCGTGAAGCCAGTCGTAGTACCACGACCAAAAGCTTTCTTTAGGGAGCCAATAGTGTCTCCGAAGGTGGATATGAAAGATGATGATTCTGTTGGCCCATTGCTCATGGTCAAACCTGATTTTAATAATTGATCAAACTCTGCCTCGATATAATTGCAAGTCATTCAGATGTTTTCCTACGACTATTTTGGACATTGCTCAACAATGGATATTTACTATGTTCAAGACCGAAGCTGTTCCGAAGTTGTTTGCCACTCAGAATGCACTTTCTATTAAGCTATGTAATTTTTTATTTTATTGAGTCTAGGAATATATTGTACACCGAGTCGTACTGGCAAATAGATTATCCAAAAACATTTTTCAAAACAATCCTATTCTTTTACAAATGACCTATGTTTTTGAAAAATATCCTTTTTACCAAAAGCTTCTGAAGGACTTTTCAAAAGCCAAAATTAATTTTTCTCAAAAATGAACTGGCAGAACCCTAGCAGAACTCGGTCCGAGTTCGGCCAGAGTTCGGCCAATTGGAATGTTAGTGAACGTTGGTTTTTAAACTTGGTCATCCTTCAGTTGCGGTTTGTTACAAAGAGTTCTGTCCGAATTCTGTCAGAATTCTGTCTTTGGAAAAACTATAAATAGAGATGTATTTTGATTATTTTAAATCACCAATTCAATTTCAATCTCTTCTCTTCCTGAGCTTACATTCTTCCAAAAAATTTTCAAAAAGCTTACATTTTCAAATCCCAAGCCAGTTACGATCCTCTAGTCGATTTGCTAGTGCGGTACGGTCTAGAAGTTTCAGAGCGATTGTAATCAGAGGCTTGATAGAAGATACAACTCTTCACAATTGAAGTTGGTTGAGTTCTTCGTATCAAAGCTCGCGTCTGTAGAAGTTGCAAGGACTTCGTATGAAAACTTGCAAGATTTTCCAATAGTGGATTCAACTGGAAGCTAGAGTTCTTCCGACTGGACTAGTCCTCACAAGAGGGAAACCAGTATAAATCTTGGTCTTTGCGTTTGCCTTCTGATCACCTTTAATTTCTATCATTTACTTTGTGATTATTATTATATCTGTGATCTAACTGCTAACAAGATTTTTTATTAGCAATATTCTGCTGCCTACTCTATTCACCCCCCATCTAGAGTATTCTGCTTTACGATTTCGTTCCTACAATTGGTACCAGAGCAGGTTATACAGGTAAAGCAAGGTATAATTGCAGTTATATTTAATTTTTATATAGATCACAGTATTACACATGGCAACTATGAAATTCACAAGTGAAGGCCAAGCCACAAACAGACCTCCACTGTTTGACGGCACAAACTACACTTATTGGAAAACACGTATGAGTTTCTTTCTAAAATCTCTTAATTTTGACTTATGGTCTGTAGTTATTGAAGGCTATAAAAAGCCACCTCGTATTAATGTTGATGGTGTTTTAGTTGAAAAATCCCATGACAAATATAAAGAGGAAGAAAAGAAAAAGGCCAGTCTTGACGCACGTGCTATTAACGCTTTATTTTGTGCCTTAGACAGAACTGAATTCAACAGGGTGTCTACTTGCACAACATCAAATGAAGTGTGAAAACTTCTCGAAGTAACCCACGAAGGAACAACACAAGTCAAGGAGTCAAAGATCAGCAGACTTACTCAGGAGTACGAAGCATTCAAAATGAAGCCAAGTGAATCAGTCACTCAGATGTTTACAAGATTCTTGGATATTATAAATCCTATGTCTTCACTAGGCAAGGATTACAGTAACCATGAGAAGATTCGCAAACTTCTATGAGCCCTTACAAAGAACTGGATTCCAAAGGATACTACAATCATTGAAGGGAACGACCTCTCAACAATGTCTCTAGAAACACTCATGGGTAAGCTACTCACTCATGAGTTAGAACTTCAAGACTTTGAAGATGCTACACCAAAGGAGAAGTCAGAGAAAATGATCACTCTCAAGGCTCAACATAGAAGTCAGAGAAAATGATCAAGCTCTTCTGGTAAGAAAATTCAAGAAGTTCATGAGATTTAATAGGAGAACAAAAGACGGCAAAGACAACAACAACAACAACAATAACGAGGAAGATCTTATTTGCTACGGATGCAAGAAGAAAGGACACATGAAGAAAGATTGTCCCTCAGCATCATCATCAAAGAAAAGTAGCAAATATGACAAAGGCTACCTGAAGAAATCTATATCAAAAAAGTACGCCAATACAAGCATATGGCATGAAAGTAAAGGCAGCGATTCAGAAGATGAACAATCAGATGACGCTACAAATGTATGCTTGATGGCTTGTGATCAGGTAATTACTAATCCTCTATTTGATCCTTATGATGATTTCACCTTTGAGCAACTAGGAGAGGCTTTCAGTGAACTGTTAGATGATTACAGGAAACTGCGTAGCAAATATGAAACCTCTAAGAAGGTACTCAAAGACTACAAAGGTGAAATAGGAAGACTTACCGACCTACTAGATCATGTTAGAGATATTGACTCTTCAAATGAGTCTGGTGAGCTTTCTTCTTTTAAATTGTTGTTACACGAGACTGTTAAGCTATCCGAAGAAAAAGACCAAACTATTATCCAATTAAAGGAAGACCTATCTAAGGAGAGAAAGAGTCTCCAGTGTGCAGAGGTCAGATTAGAATCACTCACATCTGACTATACTAGATTATATGACATTTCCAAAAAGTTGGAAATTAGTTTAGGAAAACGGCCTGAAGTTGCTGCTTCTTATTCTAACACGTGTCAATTACCGAATCATCGGAACACGCCCAACACTGTCAGACCAAACCATACCATGACTATGCCCAAGAAGACTAATAGGCATGCATTCTTCTATACTAGAAAACCAAAACCTACCAATCATGCACCTCACACTTCTTTCAACACTCAACATACTAAATGTTATTATTGTGGCCTCATTGGTCATATATCTTCTGCATGTAGAATCAGAAAGTTAGTAGATTTAAATATTTATACATGGATACCGAAAAATAACCAGTCAGGACCCTACAAGAAATGGGTACCAAAAGTTTCATCTACAAATTGTTTTGTAGGTGGGACGCCCTTCACATGCTAGGAGCAAATGGATCCTCGACAACGGTTGCTCACGGCACATGACCGGTGATGCTTCATTATTTGCAACACTGTCGAAGAGGAATAAAGAAGGATACGTCTCCTTCGGTAATAATTTAAGAGGGTACATAATCGGTATCGGTAACATTGGTAAGGCTCCCTATCCAGTGATTAAAGATGTTTGTCAAGTTACTGAGTTAAAACATAATCTGCTCAGCATAAGCTATTTAGCTGATCACGGTTATGGTATTAACTTCGTAAAAGATAAATGTACTGTAATTGATAGTTCAACTGGAAGCACTATATTTGAAGGTATTAGGGAAGACAATATATATGTATTCTATTTGTTGGAAGATGCTAACACAGCAGGTAGTTGCTTGATGGCAAAAAGTATTGAGAGTCAACTATGGCATATGAGACTCGGTCATGCAAACATGGATACAAATTTAAGATTATCTACGAAGAAGTTGGTACGCGGCTTACCGGACATTTCTTTCAAGAAGAATACGGTATGTAGTGAATGTGAAAAGAAAAAAGCTACCAAATTCGTATTCAAATCCAAGAACGCTGTAAGTACTACTAGACCTTTACAACTGTTGCATATGGACTTATTTGGACCCAGTAGAATTGCCAGTCTAGGTGGTAAGTTATATGCTTTTGTTATTATAGATGAGTTCTCTAGATATACATGGGTTTATTTTCTTGCACGCAAGAATGATTCATTATCAGAGTTCGTCACCTTTTGCAAGAAAGTACAGAATGAAAAAGGGTTCATGATTACTCGCATTCGTAGTGATCATGGCGGCAAATTTGAGAATACAAAATTCAAGCAATTTTGTGACACAGATACTTATGTAATGTTAAACCAGTTTAGTCTACCTAGATACTTATGGGTTGAAGCTGTAAATACAGCATGCTATATTCTCAATAGGGTTCTAATTCGACCTATATCGAAGAAGACTCCCTATGAATTATGGTTTGATAGAACACCAAATGTTTCTTATTTCAAAATCTTTAGTTGTAAATGCTTTATTCTTAATACTAAAGATAATTTGAGTAAATTTGACGAAAAGGCCGATAAAGATATATTTTTAGGTTATGCAGCAAAGAGCAAAGGATATAGAGTCTTCAACAAAAGAACCATGATCATTGAAGAATCTATCAATGTCAAGTTTGATGAGCTAAATCAACACTTAGACGATGATGACAATGAAGACATAATCGTACCAAGTACAGCTACTGCAAAACCTTCACACAAAGATACAGAACTATCACATCAGGCATCAGATGACCTCCAAGCAAAGAAGCCGGAACTAGCAATCCTGAGACTACACCAAAAGAGATGAGATTCTTGGCTAATCATCCAAAGGACTTGGTAATTTGTGAGATTACCAAGGGTGTAAGTACTCGTTTCTCTAATAAAGATATAGCCTCTTGTCTTGCTTTTGTCTCGCAGTTTGAACCCAAAAATATTGATGAAGCATGTAGTGATAATTTTTGGTTAGATGCTATGCAAGAGTAATTAAACTAATTCGAATGGAATCAAGTTTGGAAACTTGTTCCCAAGCCCACTGATCATCCGGTCATTGGCACCCGATGGGTATTCCCAAATAAACTGAACGAGAATGGTTAGTGACTCGTAATAAGGCTCAACTCGTAGCTCAAGGATACAATCAGAAAGAAGGTATCGACTACGATGAGACTTATGCTCCAGTTGCGAGATTAGAATCCATTGACATGTTATGTGCATTTGCATATTTTCACACATTTTCATAATTTTAAGTTATTTCAAATGGATGTCAAAAGCGTATTTTTAAATGGTTTTACAAAAGAAGAGGTTTACGTAGCTCAACCACCCGGTTTTACTGATTTCAAATTTCCTGAATATGTTTTTAAGTTGAAAAAAGCTTTATACGGTTTGAAACAAGCTCCTCGTGCTTGGTACGATCGTTTAAGCACTTTTCTACTTGATAACGGTTTTTCAAAGAGAAAGGTTGATACTACTTTATTTATAAAATCTTTGAATAATAATATTCTTTTGATTCAAGTCTATGTAGATGATATTATCTTTGGATCTACTGATGAATCTCTTTGTCAAGAATTTTCAAAGTGTATGTAGAATGAGTTTGAGATGAGCATGATGGGAGAGCTGAAATTCTTTCTCGGACTGCAATTCAAACAAACCAGCAATGGGACGTTCATAAATCAAGCAAAGTACACAAAGGATCTATTAAAGAAGTTCGACATGGAAACAGTCAAGCCACTTAGCACTCCAATGGCGACTTCAACCAAGCTTGATATTGATGAACAAGGCAAACCTGTCGACATACGTAAGTATTGAGGTATGATCGGTAGCTTACTGTATTTAGCTGCTAGTCGACCAGACATTATGTTTAGTGTTTGTTTATGTGCACGCTTTCAAGCTAATCCTAAGGAATCACATTTGTGCGCAGTTAAGCGTATCTTTCGATACCTTAAAAGCACTTCTTCTGTCGGCTTATGGTATCCCAAAACCACATCATTTGACCTGACCGGTTATTCTGATGCTGATTTTGTCGGATGCAAAGTAGATAAAAAAAGTACTAGCAGCACATGTCATTTCCTAGGAAAAGCTCTAGTCTCTTGGTTTAGTAAAAAGCAAAATTCTGTTGCATTATCAACAACCGAGCCTGAGTATATCGCCGCAGGACGTTGCTGTGCACAAATTTTATGGATGAAACAAACCTTAGAAGACTATGGATTGTATTTTTCACACATACCCATTTTCTGTGACAACACTAGTTCTATTAATTTAACTAAGAATCCAGTATGTCACTCTCGTACTAAATATATCGAGATTCGACATCACTTTCTTAGAGATCATCAACAAAATGGAGATATAAACCTTGTATACATAGACACACAGAATAAATTAACTGACATACTCACAAAACCTCTAGCGGAAGATTTTTTCAATTATTTACGACGAGAATTAGACATTTTAGATGTCAATAATATTAATTAATTTTGTTTTACTAATTAATTTATTCGATACTCATAAATTATTTTCGAGACAAGCCTAAAAAGAGTCTGTCTGTCACCACGACTACGGTCGAAGCGAAGCGGTACTTAAGAGTTCCCCGGTGAACCTCCGTTAGCTGGGACAGTACTTCTACAGCTAATCTGAGACAGATGCTTAGTAAAGAATATTAATTTATAAAATAATATTAATTATATTACTTTGAGATTTAAAATTACTAAACTTTGAATTAAACACTTGAAACGAATTAACAAAAAAGATGTAGCCCCATATATATATATATATATATATATATATATATATATATATATATATATATATAGCCAGGCAACCCTTAGCGAATTCGGCCCGAGTTCGGTTCGAATTCGGCCAGAGTTCGGCTGGGTATATATATATACCAGCCAGAACCCGAGGCCCCCATCTTCTTCATTCTTCCAAACTACTTCAACAGCAACTGCCGCACTCCAAACCCTAGTTTTTCTCCATCTTTGTTCTTCTAATTCGAATGGAGATTCTCGTCCAAAATTTGGATTCGTGCGAAGAACTTCGTCCTCATCAGCATATCCAACTTTTGGAAGGTATAATCCCTTCTCTCCTCCACTTTTCAATACTTAGGGTTTCTAGAAATTTTTGGGAAAGAATGCCTAAGTTTAATCCCTTCAAGAGAAAGAAGACTAATACTAGTGAAGAGGCATCGTGTTCAGATCCGCATACGTATTGCCTCTTTTCTCCGATCTAATCGGACGATGGTGCTTCGGACGAGTTTTACTTTAAAACTTCCGATCAAGCTTTATTGTGGTACGCCGATTTTATCATACGTACTATTTGCACCGGATCGCGATTAAATGGACTATCTTTCCGGATCACCGCCCTTACTTTGAGGCATTAGGGTTACAACATTTTGTTACCTTACACTTCCCCATTGCCACTAATGACATTAGATTATTCTATTGTAATTTCATGTTAGACACTTTTACCGTGAGGACACGTGTCGGAGGAATCGATATCGAATGCACTGATGAAACATTAGCGAAAATCCTTGGTATCCCAAACGAAGGTGCCCCGCTCGATGACATCACTGATTTTGATTTTCCCGATGGCACGACACTCGTTAGTTTCAAGAATGAGCTTTGTGCGCCCGCAGGCGCTCGTCCTGGAAAGTTTAAGGCTAATAACTTGAACTTGTTTAACTACGAATTACATCGCATCATCTATTCCACCTTACTTTCGAAATCCACTTCCAAATATGATGTCACTGCACTTGAGCTCTCTGCTCTTTATCATATTCTTAAGGCGATTCATTTTCTGCCCTACAACTATCATCCAGATGATGGGTAGATGTCGCGGGAGAGACCGCAACCTATCTTATGCGATGCTTATTCCTCGCATCTTTCAGAGATTTGATATTGACCTATCTACTTGTGCTGTCGACCCCAAGCCCAAGTGCCTCAAACTCTCTTATCGCAGCATTGCCACTGTTCCTCCACCTACTGTACCTACTCCTCCTGCACCTACTCCCATAGCACATGTCCCTCCTTACTCTTACCCTATGATATTTGAGGGTATTCATCAGCACTTATCAGATCTGCAGTCATTTTATGTTGAGACTTCTAGGGAACACGAGTTCCGTGATGTGACTCGGTTCTAGGCGATTGCCAACTCCTTCGTCGATCTGAGGTTTGCACAGACGGGTCATTCTGCTAGCTCTCTACCTCGAGACCCTTCTGTTTCTGGCTACCGTATTGACGACGAGGCGGTCCACTCTCTGTTCCATCCAAGGAACGCTTATGATTGGTATCATACTGCTCGTACCCCTCCTCGAGACTATGTCGGTAAGTTTTACGCTGGTGCCACTCCTCGCACTTCTGGCGCTGGTACTTCTGGAGCTGGTCCTTCTGGACATGCTGGCACTGCAGCTGATGATGATGTTGACGAGGATGATAATTTTTGAGATGTTAGATATTGAGACTGTTACTTTTGTCTTATGCTTACTTGGAAATGCTCTGACATTCCAAGATTTTATCAGTACCTTTTAGTTATTATCAGCACTTTCCTATTATGTGACTATTCATAGACATGGTTTTGATTATGCCTCAGTTTTGGCATCATAGTTTATTATTCAGCACTTTATTTGTTTCAGTTTTATTCTCGCACTTTATTAAATACTGCCTGTGACAAATACATGCATGTGTTGTTCTCTAGACTATCTATTTCTCTTACTATATTTATTGTTTATACTATACCTGTAATGAATATTCATATCTATTTCTTATTGTGTTTGTTCACTGTTTGTTACTTATACATTTATTACGGGGGAGCTTTCTCTCTTTGCAATTATTTTGCTAAGTGACAATGGGAGAGAAATAAGATCTAACATTTTCATGAATACAGGTTATGAACAATTTCTTTTGATTACTATTTTGAATTGATCCAAGCTTAGATGTTATATCGGCAAGGTTTGTCAATTATCAAAATGGAGGAGATTGTTGGCCCATTGGTCATGGTCAAACCTGATTTTAATAATTGATCAAACTCTGTCTCGATATAAATGTAAGTTATGCAGATGTTTACCTACGACTGTTTTGGACATTGCTCAACAATGGATATTTACTATGTTCAAGATCGAAGCTGTTCTGCAGTTGTTTACCACTCAGAATGTACTTCCTGTTAAGCTATATAATTTTTCATTTTATTGAGTCTAGGAATACGTTGTACACCGAGTCGTACTGGCAAATAGACTATCCGAAAACGTTTTTCAAAACCATCCTATTCTTTTACAAATGACCTATGTTTTTGAAAAATATCCTTTTTACCAAAAGCTTCAGAAGGACTTTTCAAAAGCCAAAATTGATTTTTCTCAAAAATGAACTGGCAAAACCCTAGCAGAACTCGGTCCGAGTTCGGCCAGAGTTCGACCAGAGTTCGGCCAGAGTTCGGCCAATTGGAACGTTAGTGAACGTTAATTTTTGAACTTGGTCATCCTTCAGTTGTGGTTTGTTACAAAGAGTTCTGTCCGAATTCTGCCCGAATTTTGTCAGAGTTCTGCCTTTGGAAAAACTATAAATAGAGAAGTATTTCGATCATTTCAAATCACCAATTCACTTTCAATCTCTTCTCTTCCTGAGCTTACATTCTTCTAAAGAGTTTTCAAAAAGCTTACATTTTCAAATCCCAAGCCAGTTACAATCCTCTAGTCGATTTGCCAGTACGGTACGGTCTAGAAGTTACAGAGCGATTGTAATCAGAGGCTTGATAGAAGATACAACTCTTCACAATTGAAGTTGGTCGAGTTCTTCGTATCAAAGATCGCGCCTGTAGAAGTTGCAAGGACTTCGTGTGAAAACTTGCGAGATTTTCCAATAGTGGATTCAACTAGAAGCTAGAGTTCTTTCGACTGGACTAGTCCTCACAAGAGAAAAACCAGTATAAATCTCGGTGTTTACGTTTGCCTTCTGATCACCTTTAATTTTTGTCATTTACTTTGTGATTATTATTATATCCGTGATCTAACTGCTAACAAGATTTTTTATTAGCAATATTCTGCTGTCTACTCTATTCACCCCCCTCTAGAGTATTCTGCTTTATGATTTTGTTCCTACATATTCTTCTCCTCTCAATCCTCCTCAGAAGAGGAAAGCTTCAACTGAATTGGCCCAGGAGCCAACTTTAAAACGGAAGAAGAAAACTGTCGTCTTGAGGAGAACCAAGGAAGTGGGTGCTGGCTTGCCTCCCTTGAGGAGGTCCTCCCGGCAAACTGAAAGAGGAGGAATGGCATCGCAGGCCATTACTATTCGGAAGGTAAATCCCTTCCTAGACTCCAAAGCCGTTCTGATCAAGCCTTTAGAAGCTTTCTCACCCTTGAGTTTGTCCTTTGCACAAGACCCCTAAGTTTCAGCTGAGGCTATGCTTCTTTATCTGAGGAGGTGGTTGCGACAACGGTGTCCCTTACCCGTCCTCAGCCGATAGATGAGGACGGGTCTTCTTCGGTTGTAAGAGTTGTGCGATGGGATGATCAGGGCGAAGGCCCAAACCACAATGAAAACCAGAGGACCAGTCTCTCCTATGACATTTCTCTGGGGGTTATGTCAGCGATTTGAGTCATGATGAGGGCGTTGGACGAGAATCAAGTCCAATCAGTTCGTACTCCTGCGGGCATGTCATCTTTGCGTCTCTCTTCGGATGAGATTTTTCGACTTCAATTTTGCGTGCTTCTTGTGAGGCTGACCACGACTGTATGTTTCCTTGTAGACAAGGGGAAGGACCCCCTCGTGAGGATAGTCCCAGGCATTGGAAAAGCGACAGAAGTTGTTCCCAGCTCCTCCAAATTCGCTGGTACGGAGGGAGCTGTTAGTGAGCCGGTATCGGCTACAAAAAGAGAGATTGAGCAGCCTGCTGAAGGGGACATTTATGAATCTGCTCCTGTTCCGACTGAGATTATGGAAGAAATCAGGCCCGATGCCGCTCGAGACCTTGATATTATTCTTCTTGAACAGTCTGGGCCTGCTCTTAGTTTCCCTAAAGCCAAGACTGATGGCGTAGATCAGGCTGGAGTTAAGCAAGCCGAACGTACAACTCTTTTGTATTTTCCTCCCTCCTTTTCTGGTTACTGATGTATATGTATATATTTTTTATCTTTGTCAGGTTCGGCTTCTTGTCAGGTATCCCTTTCTGGAGCGAAAGAAACTTTGCAAGCCTCCTCTCCGACGACCTCCACTGAAGATGAGGAGATGGCCCAGGAAGTCATCAAAGCTTTCTACTTTGTACTGAAAGTGAAGCTTCCTGGAGTCCTGAATCGGAATGCTGCCTTCGGCCCTGTGAAGGCTGTTGCCGAATGCTAAGTGGCGGCCCTCGAGAGCATTGTCGGCTATGAAGAGCTGGCCAATACTCTGAGGAAAGTTTTGAATGACCTGGAGGGTCAGGTGGCCAAGTTCTGGGACACCAAACAGCGGAGCCCAACGTCACTGTTCCGTGCAGAGGACGAGGCTTTGATGACGGCTCTTGCGGAGGAGAAGGCTACTTTCTAGGCAAGGAAGGATCCCCTTGTTCGGAAGATCGGTGAATTGGCTAACCAGTATAGTCAGTTCAACGCTACAAGTGAGGCGTGTGCCTCCTTGAAGAACAAAATGGCTGCACAGATCACCGAGAGGTATAATCACGTCGCGCAGATCAAGAACGAGATCACCCAACTGGAAGCCGACTTGAGGGCGGCGACATCTGAACAGGAGGATTATTTGGCTCAGGCTGCCATGACTGTCACCACTTTTTCCCATTTAGAAGAACAGCTGGCAAAGTTGGAGGGAGAGCATCTGAGTCTGATCCTTTTCGAGGATGAAGCTACTCGTCAAGAAGAGGCGCGCCGTTGAGCTACCACGAAGTCTGAAGCCGAAGTTGCGGCTCTAAAAGACAATATAAACCGCCTATGTATCCCGTAGATTTTTGTAACTTTTTTCAGCCCTCATTGCTCTTGTACCCTTTTTTCCGTCTTTTGATAGACGTTTGAATATAGAATAAGAAGTCTTTTCAAAGTAAATATGGCTTTGTGAAATATCGAAACTAGAGGTAATGTGGACGTAACAAGGATATTTCTGGTGGGTATTTTGCTGGAGAATTTTAATGTGGACCTATTATCCGTTTTATATTCAAGTTATTTGAATATAGATAATAAGTTGAATGAAGCTGCTAGTAGAGGTAATATGGACGTAATAGCAGAGGATGTTCTATATCTGACCAGAGGTAATATGGACATGGAAAGATATATAACATTAGGTGGGAGTGGATAGTTCAGAGATAATATGGACGAGATTATCCTTGATGAATGCTTTGCTCAGAGGTTATATGGACATGGCAAAACATAATCATTTGACTGGGGAAATAATTATCGAAAAACAATTCAGAGGTAATAGGGACGTGACTTGTTTTCGTCAAACCGAGTTTGGACAGAGTTAAAAACGGGAATGATTCCACTGGAAAAATATTTTAGAGGACCTATTATCCAAGGCGTATTCAAGAATCTTGAAATACGGATAATAGTTAGATAATTTTCGAATCACATAAACATCGTACTGTACATTTACATGACTGAACATATGTGAACATTGCGTAAAAAGGTTACACATAGTATTTCTTCAGGAACTTGTCGTTGATAGCCATCATGAGCAAGTCACCTTCTGGCATGGTTAGTCAGTAAGTACCGTTAGAATACACTGATTCTATGATGAAAGGACCTTCCCATTTAGGCTGTAATTTTCTTTTTATTTTGTGTGTCATGACCATTGGTCTTCTCACTGCTAAGACTAGATCGCCGACTTGGAAGATTCTTTCTTTCAATTTTTTATTGAAGGCTCTGGAAAGGCGTGCTTGGTATAGCTCAATGTGCTGCTGAGCTAACAAGTGTTTTTCGTCTAGCACCTCGAGCTCCTGGAGTCGCAGACGGTAGCTTTCTTCGGTAGTCAACTCGCTGGCTAAGGCTACTTGAAGAGAAGGAATCTGGATTTCTAGGGGAAGAACTACTTCGCTCCCATAAACCAGAGAGAATGGCGTATTGCTTGTTGGAGTCCGGACCGTTATACGATAGGCCCATAGACAATCGTCGAGCTTCTCATTCAAATTGTGCTTGTTTGAAGACATGAACTTCTTGAGAAGTTTTATGATAGTTTTATTAAAGGCTTCTGCTAGCCCGTTAGCCGCTGGCTTGCAGGCAGTAGAGGCTACGTTCTGGATCCGATTCCTGTCGCAGAACCGATAGAATGTATGGCTTGCGAATCATGGACCATTATCATGGATGATCTTGCGAGGTAGGCCGAAGCGGTAGATAACGTAATGTTTGATGAAATTGATCACGTTCGATGCCTTCACTTCGGTGAGCGGTATAGCTTTCGCCCATTTGGAGAAGTAATCGGTTATGGCTAGGATGAACCGATGTCCTTTGGAGGATGTCGGGCTAATTGGTCCTCTGACGTCCATTCCCCAGGCTTCAAACGGCCAAGATGCCGCCGTTGGGTGTAGAAACTCCGAAGGTTGATGAATAAAATCGGTGTGGAACTGACAATCTCTACACTTTTTTGCATATTCAACAACATCTGCTATTATTGTGGGCCAGTAATAAGCCATTCTTTTAAGGCAATCTTTTGGGGCCTGGTTGATGTGCACCATAAACTCCATCGTGAGCCTCCCAGAGTGCATGTTTGGCTTCTGTGTCTGATAAGCATCGTAACAGTAGCCCGTCGTAAGAGCGTCGGTACAGCATCTTGGTAGCTGTGTCATAGTAAAATCTGAGGGATCGCCTTTGGATAGACACTGCTTCCTTCGGGTCCTCGGAGAGGATTCCATAGACAGCGTAGTCTATGAAAGGGAATATCCAGTCTTTAGCATCGATGTTTGTTTCCGTTGTGTAACTGTGATGAATATGTAAGGCATTTTTCACACAGAATAGTTTTCGACCAGACACAGTGTCACGCCCCAGAACCAGAATACTGGAGAGCGGGGGCGTACATAGCCAGCTACGTATATTGAAATAGAATACATCTCAACTATACGGTCACGGCTATCTAGATATGAGGGTTTACTACAAGCCAACGGTCTCTTATGGTCAAGCCTACTGTCTCAATCTCAAGCAAATAATATAATTACAAGATGTTTGACCACCAAATATAAATAAAAGGCGTCCCAAATATTACATATCAGCTGATCATGAAGCTAGTCGTACAAAATGCTAGGACTAGCAAGAGTTAAGTCATACATGATCAACCTTAGGATTTGTTAATCATGTTTACAGCCCGTAGGCAGACAGTAAGTAAATATGCATCGAGCTAACAGGTGCTCGTCGGCTAAACGACTCAAAAGAATAATTTACAATAGAGTGAGCGAAAACAAAATAGAAAACCCACTCGTAGCCCAGGTTCCTTCTAGTCGCCACCATCGGGCTGGAGGTTCGGTAGATCCTCGGGAGCTGCTCCAAAATCTGGCCACACAAAACCAGCTAGGTCAAACCCCAGAAAGAGCAAGTGCCACAAGGGAGGCCACGAAATAAGAACAAAAGCCAGCATATCAGAACATAAAAAAATGAAAGGAAAGTACAAGTAATCAAGAGCACGTCAGGACAATAAACGACTAGGGACGTTGAACTATTCTGGGAGCCAGGTTACAACCCGTAAACCAAACAAGGACCGGGGTTGTAACCCTTCGCCTGAATAGCTCCTTGCCTCTACCCAATTATTGTTAAAGCAAGTAAAACAATCATGTTCAGGAGTACCAGGTACAGGGACTAGACAAGACTTAGACAAGGCTGGACTCCATCCATTCACAAGCGGGCAAGCAATTACTACGGCTTACTACTTAACTAACTAGGGTTATCACAAGCCTTAATTACTAACAAGATGCAATAAGAATTTCTCAGTCCCAAGCCCTGCAGACCATCCAGTTATCCTTCCGCGGGTTGAGAGTATGGTTGGGTACATCGTCCCGGAGACGATATACCCTTAGGTGACTTAGAGGGTGCAACACATGGCAGTGCGCTGGAAATGTGCTCTACTCGTCGGCAAGCTACAAGTCCAATTAATAGCGTCCAGATAACGAGATTGCCTGTGACTAGAAATTCTCCATGAACTATAGTTTGATCTAGTCAATAGCCTAATCCATATTCAGTATGAATCCCTGACCGTGGGAACCAGAAAGTCACATCCTAGACATGATACAAGACAAGACAAGTGGATTGCACAAGCAAGCAAGCAGAAACACCCACGGTGTCAAGTTGATTATACGAGTCAAGTTAGCCATCGCAACAGCCAAGATAAATCATGTCAGGGTACTTGTCAAGAGTGCGCCACGACGGGCCACTATCATGTCAGGTTGGTCATGTCAGGAGTGCACCACTATGGGTCACTGTCGTGTTTTGCTAGTTCCTTGTCATACCATGCCATGTACAATAGTCATTCCAAATATATTAAGTAAAATCAAGTTCACGACAAAAGGCGTAAGGATATAAAATGGGCGTAAAATATCTAATAAAATATTAATATACAGGGCTATAGAAGAGCCAAGCCTAAGGAAAAATAAAACCAATACTCCAAGAGCCAATGGTTTGCGCAAAGGGTCAGGGGTTGGATTGTGCAGGGTGCCAAGTGCGCAGGGGCACAGGGCGCAGGGGCAGATGGCGCATGGGGCAAGTGCGCAGGAGTCAAGTGCGCGGGGAGCCAACTGCGCAGGGGTGAGCTATGCATGGGTATAGGTGGCGCATGAGCAGACTCCGCAGGAGTGAATTGCGCATGGGCGAGCTATGCAGGGGTATAGGTGGCGCATGAGCGGACTGCGTAGGAGTGAACTGCGCAGGGTTAAGCTATGCAGGGGTATAGGTGGCGCATGACCGGACTACGCAGGAGTGAACTGCGCAGGGGTGGATTGCGCAGGAGCAGACTGCACAGGAATGAACTGCGCAGGGGTGAAGTGCGCAGGAATGGTTGGCGCATGGGGCTGAGCGCAGTTCGCCAAGGGGCAATCTTCGTAGTCGGTGCTGCGCTAAAGAGCGCAGGCCGAGAGGGGATGCGCAGTCCAGCACTGCGCTAAAGAGCGCAGGCTGCAGCCTGCTACTCCTGGCTGAGAAGAACACCAATAATTCAAATTTTTATATCTTGGTCAAATCAAAACCAAATCTAGATTTTCAAAGGTCTAACTTGAGTAAAATTGAATTCTCTTCCACATGGAAGCATCAAAACCACAAAAACCCAACTAAAATAGATCAAAACCATATAAATCCAAAAATAGAGAAAACTTATATCTAGAACAAAGGAGACTCCAAATCACAAAATGTCAAGTTCTAATGTTCATCTCCATGGCCTAATCTAGCTAATGGACAAATAAAATAGGGTTCTCATGTGGTGGCAAGGTGCACTTGCCTATGGGTGATGGTGTGTTGTGTAGAGGAAGAAAGAAGAAGAATTAATGGAGGAAAGTAATGAGGAGAGAGAGTGTTAGGTGGAGATAATAAAGAGGGTGGGTTGTGGTGGAATGAGGGTTGAACATAGGCTAAGGTGTTCCAATGCATGCTAAACCAAACCAAACCAAATCAAACCAATTCTCCTCCACAAAATAAACCAAGCCAGGTAAAACCCAATTACGAGAACCAAAATCTACAAGTCAAGCCAATTACAAGTACATGCCAAAATTCGAGAAAATAAATACAGGTCTGAAATACATACAAGCTTGACAAAATACGTATTCAGAATATGGGTGTTATACACAGTGATCGATTGCTAAGTATTGGTTGGGATGGTCAAGAATGCAGCGAGACCGGCTAAAGCATCTGCTTCTATGTTCTGTAGTCGAGGCACGTGCTCGATGAAGAATCCAGCAAAAGTAGACGCCAACTCGATTGTTGCTTTGTAGGGGATGAGATCTTCGTGACGAACTTCATAATCCCCTCAGACCTGACTAACTATTATCTTGGAATCGTCGTAAGCTTCTAGATAGTCAACTCCTAGTTGCTTTGCCAGTTGCAGGCCGATTAATAGGGCATTATATTCGGCCACGTTGTTGGTCCGTGGTTCCACGAGAGAATATGCACGATGTATAACCAGATGATCAGGTGACACAAGTATGACACCTACTCCAGCCATAATATTTCCTTTGGGTCCTGTTCTTGATGCACCGTCAAAGAACATTCGCCAAATGGGGATTTCTTCAGTTGCAGTGTTAGACTCCACTACTTCATCGGGGATTTCGTCGTAGAGTTTGGAAGATTCTGGCACCGGATGAGCTGCCAGGAAATCAGCTAATGCTTGGCCTTTTTCTGCCTTCTGAGGAACGAAGAGCATATCGTATGGAGTCAACAGCATTGCCCATGCAGCTAAACGAGAATTGAGAGAGCCTGGTTTAGTCATGAGTATTCTGAGGGGGTTGACTTTAGATATAATATGGATAGTCTGCCCAGACACATAGTAGCGTATCTTCTGGATGGCAAATACTAGTGCAAGGCATTCCTTTTCCACAGGTGTGTATCTGTGCTCGGCATCCACCATTGTGCGGCTGAGGTAGTAGATTGCCTGTTCATGGCCGCCTTCATTCTTCTGATCTAGGAGGGCACCAAGAGAATGGTCCATAGAGAAGACATATAGTAAGAAAGGCTTTCCTATTATTGGAGCTACCAATACTGGAGGGCTTATGGAATACGCCTTGATGTTATCGAATGCGCGTTGACATTGTTCAGTCTAGACGAAAGATACGCCTTTCTTCATAAGCTGAGTGAATGGTTGACACCTTCCAGAAAGGTTCAAAATAAATCGTCTGATATAGGCTAGCCTTCCTTGCAGTCCGCGTAGCTCTTTGAGATTCCTTGGAGGATGTATATCGAGGATGGCCTTCACTTTCTCTGGGTCAAGATGTATACCCTTTGAAGTGATGACGAAACCAAGGAACTTACCGCTAGAGACTCCCAGAAAAGACTTGGTTGGACTCATCTTGAGTTGGTGTGCATGCATTAGTTCGAACACCGTTCTCAAGTCTTGGAGGTGGTTGCCCTTGAGATGAATTTTAACTGCGATATCGTCTATATAGCACTCTACTGTTTGGCACAAATGATCGCAAAAAATTGTATTCATAGCCCGCTGGTATGTCGCCCCTGCATTTTTTAATCCGAAGGAAATCACCATATAGCAGTATACCCCCAACGATGTTCGGAAAGATGTGTACTTCTCATCGTCGGAGAACATCTTGATCTGATTGTAGCCTGAGAACCCATCCATGAAGGACATCTACTCGAAGATGCAAGTATTATCGATTAATACGTCGGTGATTGGTAGAAGGAACTCGTCCTTCGGGCATGCAGAGTTCAAATTACGATAATCGATACAGACTCGAACTTTACCATTCTTTTTCATGATTGAAACGATATTGGTAACCCAGTCTGGGTGTTGTTCTTCGCGAATGAATCCACTAGCAATGAGCTTCTTGACTTTATTCTCGATGGCCTCTATGACGTCTGGTCGGAATCGTCATTGTTGTCGCTTCACTGGCTTAGCTTTAGATAAAATATTTTGGCGGTGCATGACGACTTTAGGGTCCAAGCCTGGCATGTCTTTATTGCTCCATACAAAGACGTCGATGTATTCTCTTATAAGCTGTATAAGAAATTGGCGTTCCTCGTCAGATAGACTTTTGCTGATGAAGATTGGTTTAAAAGATGATTCATCTTCTAAATTGACTTGGATGACTTCGTCTTCAATAGATGATTCACGTTGTTCGAAGCACAGCTCTTACCTAGTGTCCATCTTTTGAGCCCATTGTTTGAGTTCGATTGATTGGACATTGTCTGCAATTTGGTCAACGAAAACTATGTTGACGGACAAAGTTGTCTTGAATATGTCGCCAATGCTGGAGTCTGAGTCCCAGAGGGAGGAATCAGAAGAATGAGAACAATGATCTACTTTATGATCATCTGATCTTTCGAGAGTTGTTGGAGGAGAGACATAACCCAAACCAACACCGTTTCGTTTATAGTAGTTCTAGGGTTTGCCGGGAGGAGCAAAGTGTCGTATTGGCAACCGTCGCCCCCGACCGTAATTCAGCCCTCAGTTGCTTTTGATGTCATATCCCATGTTCTGGATGATATTCTTGGCTTGCCAACTATATCGGAAAAGTTGTATTTTCCCAGAGTCATAATCAGCTTCAGTATTGTGCTTGGAAGAAGTAGAGTCTGGAACGAACTTTCTCTCGCCAATTATATGACCGAAGATGATTAGTTCTTCATCCTTCTTTCTGGCTGGAACGATGAAGTAGTGGATATCTTCTGGGTAAACATTTTCCCGTAGGTGAGGCGTCGTGACCGGCATATAGAGGTGTGGTCCTATGTCGTGCTCCAGAGCGTATATCGTATCTATGTAGTGGTTTACAAATTGATAGACATCGGAGTAATTCAAAGATAAACCTTTACTAAAAAAATATGCAAGTTTTTCTTCAGGGATAACATCATCCACTGAAGGTATATTATTATAAGTATTGATATACTCATTGAGAGGATCATCATCCGTAAGGGGAGCCACGGTCATGGCCAAGTTCACCACGTAGGGTAATTCTTCAGGATTGGAAGGATGGACATCAGTAGGTTCCTCCCGGGGTGTCTTGCTGAGAGTGATGGTAAATGGTTTGACCTTATCAGGGTTCTTCTTTTTTACCCAGATTGGTAAAGTACCGAATCTCCATAGTAAGTTTCGATGCCCTTAAAAGGATCGACATTGGCAAACTCCGTCTTCACAATACCGTCGTTGTTGACATACGTAAAGCACTGGTGAAGTATGGAAGGAACGATCATGTTCTCGTGTATCTATGGACATTCCAACAAGACGTTGTAGGATACATTGGGATCAATCACATAGCAAGAAATCTCCGTTCGGAGATCACCGATCTGGCACTTGAGACGGATCTTGCCCAGCGGGTGGCTTCGACCAGCATTGAAAGCCATGATAGTTGTGTTGGTTGCAGATAGCTTGTGCAGAGGGATTTTCAAAATTTGAAGCAAACTTCTGGGAATGATGCTGAGGGAGGATCCTGGATCGATGTGCATGCGGTCCACCTTGATTGCCCCAATATACCTTGTATAGTACAGGGATCTATCATGACGATTGTTTTTAAGTAGCATGTCCTCCTGTGAAAAGGTGATATTAGGCACCACTTCTATAGTACTGTGGCAGTGAGAACATGAGACAGGGTCTTCAGCAGGGGCTTTGACTTCAGCGAGGTAAGAGTCAGCATGTAGCAATGTCTCACTAAGGCCTTCCACATTTCTTTGGAGAGTCGCAACAGATTGAACAGAGACAACCTGGCAGGTGTATTGGCTAGCTGTGCAAGTATGTCAAAGTTGTAGGGCCGATCCATGCCCTCGGGAGCTGACACCTTCAAAGACTTGTCAAACCGTGTCTCCTTCTGCTTGGCTTTGTCCGAAGTTGAAGGCTAAGACGAGCCGACTTCTGAGCTTGTGGGGACAGCAGAAGCTTGAGAAGGTATTGCTTCTTTATGTGTGGGATTGTATGTCCGAAGATAAGTCTTCTCCGATCGTGTCTCGCCAGATAGAACCTCGTAGATGGGAGAGGATACCATATGGCATAACTTGTATTTCTTGCCCCTTTTTGCTTTGGAAGGTACTACCCCCTGCGTCACTTCTTGCACAAGGTCCAGATGGATCCACCTGATCTCACTACATTCAGTTGTGAGTAGCACCAAGGTTGAGTTATGAGCTGGCGATAGGTTGACGACTTCCATTATTGCCTTGGGAATCGGGACCGTGCCGTCTGAGACTTCTGTGGGAGGAAAGTCACCAAACAGAAGAGAGATCATGTTAGAAGATACAACCTTATCTTCAGCTTTGAGGTTGATCACTTGGCTGTCGATAAGCTGTTGTATCTTCTTCTTTAGGACGATGCAGTCCTTGGTGGAATGATGCACGTACTGATGATAGAGACAGTACTTGGGATCGTTGAGCTGGTTCGCCTCCGCAGGACATCATAGTAGAGGTAATGTCATTTTATTACCCTTCGTCAATGTATAAAATATGGTAATGAACTCGTCTTCGTCAAAGGAGAAGGTCTCCTTAGGTTTGTCGGAGGCGCCCTGAGAATTAGAAGCTCCTTTGGAAGTGTCGACCATCATGACTTCTTTTCCTTTACCTCTACGAACAGGGACAGTTTGAGGATGCTTGCCCTTGTCTTCGGATTTGGGTGTTTCCAACCCCAGTAGTTCCAGGTTAGGAACATCATTTTCAGCAGCATAAGCGCCCCAATGAAAGCGGGCCATGTATCATACTTATTTATACCCAGACTAAACTTTACCGTAGGAAGGATGTTATGTCGACAAGTATCCATAAGTTCTGAGTCTGGTATGCCGAAGGGCATCTTCAGTACTAGCCGCCTGAAGCGTTCGATGAAGGCGATGACAGACTCAGTCCTCCTTTGCTTGGTCTCGATGAGGGTGGACATACTAACATGCATGCCACTCTCGTAAAACCTGTTGAGGAACAACCTCTTCAAGTCTTTAAATGAATTGATACATCCGTCAGGCAGACTGCAGAACCATTCGAAAGCTACCCCCAGCAAGGTGCTAATAAATAGCTTTGACAAGAACGAATCATCTCTGGGCAAGTGTAGAGTCTGCGTGTTGAAGTACGTCTCATGTGTTGACGAGGAAAAGTCAACCCGTTAAATGAATTCAGCGTCAGCGGCTTGTAGTTAGGAGGGCAAGTAGCATTCTCCCACTCAGGGGGATACGGTTGAGATATTCCCATCGTTTGAAGCTCGTCTTTGTGTGAGATGGTGTCGAGACGGGCGACCAGGTAATCAATTGCACAGGTGTTGGAAAACGGCTACTGAACGATTGTCAGGCGTCGTTGGCGAAGGACCACCTCCAGTATTTACAAGATTTGGAGGAGGCACAACGGAATGATACTCCTTTTGTAGTGAAGGAGGG